>LR737405.1:2733877-2922924 GCA_902655005.2 Marronus borbonicus
CTTCTGTCCAGTTCATCCCATATTAATTCGATAGGCGACAGGTCAGGAGACTGAGGTGGCCAAATCATTCTTTTTAAACGATCTTCTTCTTCCAGAGATGCTAGATAGTTTCTGCATATACGAGAAGAATGCTTAGGGTCGTTATCCTCTTGAAACGTAAAGTTTCGACCTCGTAATCGTTCCCCATTCGGTACAGCATTCTCTTGTAATATTTTGAGATGGCCCTCTTTACGAAGTATTCCTTGTATTCGTACTAAATCACCTACAGCTGTTCCCGCAAAACAGCCCCAAACCATTACGTTACCTCCACCGTGCTTCACTGTAGGTAAAATACACTGTTCACTAACTCTTTCACCAACCTGTCGCCTAACAAACGTCCTCTGTTTGGAGCCAAATGTTTCAAATTTGGACTCATCTGTCCACAGCACGTTGCACCACTGTTCGAATATCCAGTGTCTGTGTTCTTGTGCCCACTGCAATCTTTTTCTTTTATTTTGAACTTTCAAAAGCGGTTTTCTGGCAGCTACTCGTCCCTTTAAGCCTGCCGCAATTAATCTTCGTTTCACGGTCGAATGCGAAATAGGATTTCTTCGTCAAACATTGACTTGCTACGTTATTTCCGAAGCCGTTAGGAATCTGCTTCTTTTTGAAACAAGAACCATGAACTGATCCTCAGCAGCTGTTGTCTTCTTTTTGCGTCCAGAGCATTTCTTATCAGCCAAAGAACCCGTTTCCGCCACCCGTTTTAATGATGTAAATACACCATTTTTCGATATTTTTAATTTTTTCGCAATAACTGCCATTGAGTATCCTTCATTACGTAAAGTAATAATAGCAGAACGAGTTTCGATGGAAATTTCTTTTCGTTTTGCCATTTCAGCACCCCCCGTTTATTACGATAGTTAAATTTAAACTAAACTACTATCAAGATCGATTTTATTTTAACTACAAGACGATATCTGCCTTGTTAGTTGTACTAAGTGTTCTATGAATCTCACATTATTCCTTTGTGGAAATATTCGACAATATTTTCAAGTTTACGTTTATAACCCCATAAAAGGAATTAAGAGGAATTTTGCCTGAGGCTACGGTAGAATGTAAATGCGTTATAAATTTGATGGGATAGAAGAGAACACTGTTGTAAATTATGTTCATACATATAGAAATGTATACTCTTTCATATAAAACATAATCAATTGTCAGTATTTCAATTTTGCTTATTTTTCCGAGTTTTTCTTAGTCGTCCCCAAATATATGAACGGTAGTGTATGTAGTTTGACAATTTTAGTCCGCACAATTTTTTCATTCTGTACGTGTTTCGCTTTAAATTTGAAAATTAAGAAACTAATGAGTGGATGGAAAAGAGTAATTATGTTTTGGTTGTTTTAATATCCTTTGTTTATTCGTACATTCCTGTACGTAACTATGGAAAGGTAGACATATTTGCTTTATGTTTCATAGGTTCTTTGTGATTTACTTCAAAAGATTTTTTCCATATTACCTACAATATTTTATTTTTAATATTATTATAGGGCTTTCTGTAATTTAACCTAAGTCACTAAATTTGTCCTATTTACTCTTTCTTCTTTTCAATTTGCTCCCAAAAATTATTTGATTAATTTTAAGATTGCTTATTTTCAATTTATATATTTATTTCCTTTGCTTTGGACATTGTCAGAATTATATTTTTATTTTTTGTAGGTTTAGGGCTAGTTAGTTTAACGTAGGAAAGAAGTATTCTTGGATCAGTTCCTTTCAAACAATTGATATTCGATAGTGATCAAGGCAGCAACTTGAAAGTATCGTGCCTCTTTTAAATTGAAAAATGTCTTAATTTTTAATATTTTCCCTCCTTAAGATCTCATTTGCTTTTATTATAAAAATTATGTAAGAAATTTCCAAGGTATCATACATGTCGACTGTAGAATTTTCAGAAACTCAACTACCATCTGAATTTCACAAAAGAGCTCTATTGCATGCTTTTTAAGATCCTTTTTTAATTATCCTAACAAAATAAAATACGCGGTTGAAGATCTTGCTCCGTGTTCTAAAGCACTGGCATCATTCTTTCGGGATCCCATCTCTTTTTCCCCTAGATCGAACAGGAACAAACTCTTGCGTTACGAATCTTTCTGCGCGACTAATTAGTCGCCTTACCAGTAACTTCGTAGTCTCGTCGAGTACTCTCACTTCCAAGAAAACAATACGAATTAACGTTAACAGCGAACGAAGATAAGATTGTGTGCTCCGCAAAATGCATAATTGTAAGATGAGAAGCCGTTGTTACGGTGCCGAGTATACACACATTGTACCCGATTGTGTCTACATGCGCCTGTATACGTGCGGTTTACGGTTATGTCGTAAGTGAAAAGAGCGAAAAGGAATGCGGTCAGCATCCGCCGGCGATTTGACGACGTATGGCGCCTGGTTCTCCCCAGTACAGATCCGAGAACAAGACCTGAGAACATGTGCAAGTCTATATG
Source organism: Marronus borbonicus (assembly GCA_902655005.2). Taxonomy (NCBI): domain Eukaryota; kingdom Metazoa; phylum Arthropoda; class Insecta; order Coleoptera; family Scarabaeidae; genus Marronus; species Marronus borbonicus. The sequence continues at coordinate 2,736,361 of LR737405.1, forward strand.
TTCATTTCAAATTCGGTACGTGCATGTTAACGAGGTGGTTGGTAGTCTGTATTTATGTGTGTGTGTGCAGTGATTCTGCTTGCATAAACACAATATCTACTGCGGGCTTCCATTGTTATGTGTGTTGTGTATCATTGTACAAAATTCCTGTGGGCAGTTACATGCTTTTCCTGTTTGAGACTAATTCAAGATTTATTGCAATTTGGTGGTTCAGCTTTGCTATTATGCTGGAAATTCCTTTCTTAAACCTGTGGAAAATCTAAAAGAAGAAGTAGAAGTGATTTAATGCGATTTATTTTCGTATTCCTTAATGTATGAGTGGTCATACGTTATTGTATTAAATTAAAAATTAAAAGGAAAAGTTGCATGATTAACTAGTTTTAATATTAATGATGTGTTGAACTATCTCGATGTTCTACATATTAATTTAGTTTCCCCTGCTATATAATAGACATTATCTTGCGCTACCTTATTATATCCGTGTTGTAGTTCTTGCCGAAAGACTTTCGCTATTTGGACGATGGGGTAAGTTGGTGAGTTTTCAATCCAGGAAGAGAGATTTGAAGATCTCGATTACCAAAGCAACTAATTTGCCTTTTTAGAAAGTGATTCAATATTTCTTTAGCTATGTGCGAATAAGTATCCCATTTTTGGAATATGGGGTTAGTGAGCTTTTGTAGGTGTTGAATTAGGTAAAAATCCACAATGTGTCGAATGTAGGTAGTCTTAGGCTGTCATGTTCGCTCTTATGATAAATACTACAGATATCATACTATTATAACACCTACAGCTCCGTGTGCGGTACTTTTAAAAGAACAACGATCCTATGGCGTAGCAATTGCATAATTGCTTATTTTTATAATAATAGGACTAACTACTGGAATTTACTAAGATTGAGTCAGTGCACTATTTGCTTCTGGGCTTCCTTGTGAATAACGTAAATAATTGGATCGGGAATAGTTTTCGCACAATTACTTATCGCTAAAAATATCAAACATAACTTAACAATTACAAGGAAAAAGTGGGATGCATTAATTTAGAGTTTTGGAAAGGTCGATTTTATGGATCTTGTTTAGGTGTAAGCTTCTGTTAACTACAAGAGGCGTTTTAACTTATAAATGGTGTGTGTAAAATATTCCATTATGATCCTCTCACCACAAAGGATGAATGACGCGAATGGTAACTCGGATATACCGAGCCCACTGCTTCTAACTCTGCCATAGTCAGAAGCAGCTCGTCTTACTACTGGGCCACCGAGCCAATTGTCATTATTAAAAATATAAAATGCATCCAAAACAATCATTCGTCCTTCTTAATATTAACTTGGATCTTTCTCAACTACATCTTTTTCAAAATAAGACGAGCAATTTTTCAAGCAACAAAAAGTTTAAGTGACTATTAAAATTAAAAAAACTGTTCGAAAAGCAAAATAGGTATGTTTTTTTTTTTATCTAAAGGAAGCAACATATTAAACGGTCAATATATGAAGCCGATTGGTAACTTTTAAAGAGGCTACTGAAAAATTGTATTAATGTTTTAAACATAATTTATTTGCCTATATGTACAAAATCCATCTAAAAGTTCCTAGAAATCTTATAGGATGATATGGTGGCGATGTAAAGTCTTCCACTTAGACCGCTTGATTTTTACAAATTTTTTATAAATTTTTACTAGTGTAATTCATTTTCTACATCATTTGATTCAGAATAAAAACGTTTTTCGGGAAAAAATACTGAAAAAGGACTGTCTCTTATCTCTAACAGTCTACCGATAATTTTTAGATGAACTCTTAATGTTAGTAGCAATAAATAGTTAATTATTACTGACTACGCTCGTCCAGTTTTGTGCTGATTACAATCTGATGATTCTTTGCGCCAAGCAGTTTGCACATTTATTATTTTTGTTTCAGTTGCCAGTATCCTTGGAGGAAAAGAGGCGCCGAAAGTCTAAATACGTCGCCTGGAGTTGACAGACGCACTTCGGTTAGTAAAGCACAAACTGCCCCTGTCACAGTAAGTTTTAATTCCTCTTGTTTCTACACACAAGCACACAACTCTCATTAATTAATCTAGTAGCAAAAATTCCTTATTCCTAAACCAGTTTCATTTGCTATTGACTCTATTCAAATATAGAAATTGTAACTTGATTGATTTCGTAACCTTGCAAAACGAGAAAAAGCGAAAATTGTTTAAATAACCGAACTTTTAAAAATTGCAATATGCAATTTTATCTACAATCTACATAGCGTGTATATGTTATAAAAGTTTATTTACGAGTTATTTACGAGTGATTAAACTACATTAACATTTACAAATAAAAACGTGGCATGTTTTGCTTTCAATGATAATTTCATACTCGACTTATATATTTCTTTTCTATTTACGAGCAAAGTCTAAGGAACGGCTCTTTCCGTTGTGCTTACCATACATTCTCCTTTGACTGCGTATAAAATTCTTGTAATGCATTAACTTCTTGCAGTTGGAGTTGCAAGGTCGACATTCATAACTTGATACTAAGTTCTTCGGTTTCATTTACACGAACAAAAATAAAAATATAAAGTCAAGGGTTTTTGGATAAACTAGTTCGTGCAAGTGGTCTTATATTACATTTCAAATGATGTATATTTTCAATTAAGCACTGGAAATATACCTTTTGCAGTCTATGCAAAGTTTGCGCTCGCTATATTTTGGGCTTGATACGCTACTTATTTTCAACAAATGTTATAATTATACAGTGAGTAAAGGTTGGAAAAAATTCCCTAAAAATTTGCTAAAAATCGCTGGAAAAGGAGGTTGCCAGCGATTTAAAGTAAGTATCCTGAAGGCCCAATTACACGACTCCGCGGTCTGACGGAGCTAGTCTAGCGTACGTCGAAGCCTGTGATATATATAGCTTATCGGAATGGTGCCGTCGAATGTCAGTAAAATCATAGATAAATTGATGCTTCATTCAAATGGCATATTTTGGTCGCATTTGGTTGCGGACTAGAAAATTGAAATTTATCCCAATAAATATTTTTTTCTGCCAGTCAAGAATACGGAGAAATAGTGGTTGTAGACGCTTGCATATACAGCTCTGACCACAAGTACAGATGCAGTAAAAACATTGAAGAAGAAATCTAAATCCTATCGAAAAATTCCTACTATTGCAATTATTTTAATTAAGTCTGCGCTGTATGTGAATAATGGGTTATGGTATAGTGTTCACTCAGAAATATTACAGGCTTACACTGTTTATGCTTCTGTATATTTCGGACAGAGGAAACCAAGGATTTACTTTCCTCTTTCTATTATTTGGCTTCTACCAGAATTAATAGACTCATAATTTCCCAAAAGTAAATTTATGAATTTGGCATATCTTGAAAACTATTAAAGATAGATATATCAAGCCCTAATATGAATCCATAAGAAGGTTGTTAAAGGTACCACGGACCATTTGAAAAAAAAGAAGGAATTTCTTCAGTTTACATGTGATGTGTACAACGATTAATCTGATAAAAAGTACACCTTTTGTATTTTAAATTAGAAAGTTGACAACCATTTCCGATTCAACCGGAAGTGTTTCGTAGGCGAAAATATCTTAAATTGATAAGCCCGATGCCATAACTACCTATTCCAAAATTTCCATTCATTCATAATAATATAATTAAAACTCTAACTAACGAGTTTCGCGAAATACCTATGTAGCAAGTGTCCGCCTTATCTAAGCGTCTCCAATGTTAATTTTCCCTTTTACCACATCCTCTGAATAATAGAAGCTATCCTTTACAAATCGGTTCCAATGTATTAAAATGCATCATTTTCTTTATTGTTGAAAGTAATAAACTTTTACTTTCGCGTGTAGTAGTGTAGTTACTTTTGCGTGTAACGTTCAAAATTGCTACTTTCGTTCAAAATAGTAATACCTTTTAGCATACAAGATTTTCTTTTTATTCCACATTGCCAGGTATGCATTTCTCTCACACATTTGAGCGTAAACGAGAGCCGACACAATAAAAGCTACATATTTAAATTTTCACCACGTTCCAGAACTGCGCCCGTAGGGTATATGCCAAGTGTATCAGGAAATTGCATTTGCGACCCCTCAAGCCTTACTGTCGGTATATACCATGAAACCCGCCCGTCGCCACAGTAAATTGTTCCTTCAGAGCAAGCTGGATTTTGTATTTTAGTATGCAGCGAAATAATTTCCAGGCTACTTTTATTACGGGTAATGTTAGTATAGCGGCTGAACGTAATAATATTTGTGCGGCCTGTAATGATAAAATATCTACATATACTATACTATTGCCCACAAGTTTCAGTATATTTTCCACATTACTATGGAGCCAACTCTTGGAGTAATGGAACGCTTGTGCATGAAATTTTACTAACAATCTGAGGAAAGTGTAATAATTTTGTCCGGTTTGTATTTGATGATGACTAATCTGTCCTTCAATAAAAAAATACTTCAAATACTCTTTAAAACGCAAAGTGTTCCTCCTTTCCTTAGAGCTCTGTGCTAGCTAGCATATTAGTTCTTTTATTCCACTTATGTAGTCAAAGCTGTGCTCTGTTGGAAACAGGCAGTAATCTATTTCCTCTACGCGTTGTCCATCCGTTACCCGTACCACCCGCCGTCTAGGAGGGCAGCGATTCTCCACGAACCTAGCCAGGAGTGGATTTGCAAAATTGTTCCTGTCCCAACTGTTTAGACATATTTTTATAAAAGATGTAAGCTGTGCAAGTCGTTGAGGTGTAAGCTTCAAGGATCGGCCGAATTTTTCGAATTATATTAAAACATTGTACAAAAATAGAAATGTAGCGAAGGTATTCACTACTACAAAGCGAGGTTGTAAGGTTATTCTTCTTTCTGGTAGTAATAATGGCAAAGTAGTAAAATACCCAGTATCCATCCAGTAAATAAGATGCAGTAGTAATTAATTATTAATCTTGCCGCGACACAAGTGTCGGAAATTGCATTTGTGAGGTTATCTTCTTTGTAACATAGAAATTCCAAATGGATTATCGAAAACGCACCATTTCGACATTTTGCTTTCACAATTTCCGGGAAGCATTTATTATTGCTGGTTTAATAAGCGATAACAGGTATTAAACGAAAATCAAACTTTATACTCAACTCGGCAAATCATTGAGCCTGCAAAGCGCATAACTGCTGTGTGCGCCTGCAAACTAATGCATTTATTCGCTCTAATTCATTCCAAGGATATCGACCGTTTTAGAATTAATGTTCGGCCCGAATCATTCATAAAGCTCTAGTTCCTCCCCTCCCCTTCACATCGAACCTGAAACTCGGAAAAGGGTCATTGAACGTCTATTTATACCTCAATTATGCATTTCGTGCACTTTAACCGTTGTGCAATTTCAGGAAGCCACACCGCAACGCAAATGGTGTTTTTGTTTCTATTTTGAGCGTTGCGCGCATATTATCGTGTGAATAAACTAGTACGAGGCGCAGGACGTACTGCCAACTTGAATACTGTAGATTATGAGCATTTCAAATTGAAACGGAAAGCTTTAATGTCCGTTATCGTCAGATGCGAGCTTTATCTATTTCAAAGTAATCTGTAGCGGAAAGTTGCCTAATTCGGGAAGGTCACAAAGAGGTGGTGTTACATATCCCTACATTGTAGAGTTCACCTGGCTACTTCTGTGGATGTTATTTGAAATTGAATATTAATAAACTATATTTATTTGTGTGCCTTACATGTTTCATACAATGAATCCGTTCTCAAGTTACGAGTCTATATGAAGCATTATATCACATTGCCGAATCATGTAAGTGAATTTTATTGTAGTGACTCAACCGATCCCAAACTTGGTGATCCTCCTAAAGCAAACGCATATAGGACGACCCATGTGTCGGAATTTCAATTGTGGTCTTGTGAATCTTCTTCCTAACGTAGAAAACCTAAATGGATTACGGCACCATTTCCACATTTTTTTTGGCAATTTTCAGGAAACATATATTTTTGCAACAAAAACAAACATTGGCGCTATCTACTTCAGATTAACCATTTATACATGCTCTCCATTAATATTTGTATTTTCAAATACAAAAATTAAGAACTTTTGCAGTTTAATCGCCAATTATGCACAGTTTAAGTCATAACAGAAAGGTATAAATTCGAAGAGGTCAGAAGCTTTAAGTATCTGGGGGTCATGATAAACAGGACAAATCAGACTGAAGAGGAAACGGTGCAAAGGATATAAGAAGCAAATAGATGAAGAGGAAGACCGAAATCGAGATAGGCGGACCACGTTATTAAGGACATGAAGGTGATGGGAATAACAGGAGTCAAAAAGCTAAGAACAGAGAAGCGAACAACAATAATAATCCGTAGAAAAAGATACTAATACAGGATGGTCAAATGACCAATTACACCTAAAAAATGTCGAAAGGGCTCATTATGAGCAGTTGCAAACTATGTAAAATTCACGGGCATAAGCAGCCATCAAAGAAAAATAGCTATTTCAAAGATTCAAGAGTAAACTTGGATGACTAGCAAACATCGAAAGTATAAACAAGGTTCACTTTCGTACAGGTTTACTGCGTATCGTTCAGGTTTACTTTTGTGTCATTGTATCTAAAAACTTGTGTTTTTTAATAAAATAGGAGGAATTAAAATCTTTAGAGATTCGATTTGATGCAGCAACCATATAAATTTCTCAGATTAAACTACTACTAGGTCTCCATTTTGGAAGGTGTGTCATTTCTATTTCAAGTGCCACCTTTGTGACAAACTAAAGAAAATCAAACCTTTTGGTAATACATTGCTCATAAGCATGAATTATTAGATTAATCGCTGACTTATTCCTCAATTTCTTTTATTATTTATTAGGGGACTTTTCTCGATTTTGATTTTTCGACTTTGAATATATGCTTGGAATGTTTTCTGAAACTACTCTCTCCTTAATACTGTCTGGGACAGTCGCAGTCTCACTATAGACAATCTCCACGTGAGCCCATAGAAGAAAAATCTAAAGGTATTAGATCAGGAGGCTTGCCATGCTATTTATATATTTTTGTACATTTCATGCAACAGCTGCTTTATTGCCGCATAATTATGACTTGGGACTCCGTCATACTCGTATCACATATTAACTCTCATGTTAAATGGTACATCTTCTAATAAACCTGACATTCCAACAGCAATAATGAAAATTATGCCTCTTTACATATCAATTACCATGGAATATGGCTTTGTCTGTCCCAAGTACGTTATTTAAAAAACTTAAATTTTGGCCCCTCTCGCCTAATATCGTCTGACAAAGCTGCATGCAATTGTGGTGATCCTCCGGTGGTAGCTCTTGATGTAATTGTACCGATGAAGCTCGTTCTTTTATATTCTTGACATTGATTTTCCGCTGATCTCGAGATTTTTACGCGTAGCTCACACGTTAGCATGTGAATCTTCTAAAACGGCTTGTAAAACTCTTTCTTGATTTTAATAGTGGATGGAAAAGACATAATTTCTAAGAAATAGTAGAAATCCCAGACCTTAACATAAAATAGAAAATTAGGAAAAGCACCCAGATGGTACCATAAATATACTTAAAGAATTAATAAATGATATAGTGCAAAACAACGCACTAGAAGATTGGATAAGTGGTACCACTACACCTTTATACAAAAAAGGGGACAGTGGAAGCTGCCGAAATTATGGAGATATAGCGCTGATCAGTACGGTAGCGAAAATATACGCTAAAAAGATTAAGAATAAACATATCAGAGCACTAAAAAAAAACACAATTTTGATTTCGACAAAATAAGGAATTAAAAGATACAACTTTCATAATACAAATAGGAGAAAAGGCAATAACGGAGAACAAAAATATACATCTACGCTTCATCAACCTGGAGAAATCGTTTAATAAGATTAAAATGAAAGACAAAGGAAATATTAAGGCAGAGAGTAACATTAAAAACAAAAAGTGACATCAAGTTAAAACAATCGAAATTGTTTGAAACAACCTTGGGACCTAGGCGAGGGTCTATCCTAAAAAATAGAGAGTATTTGAAAATATTTGAAAAATAGAGAATAGAGAGTATTGGACGAGATGATAAAGGAAGTAAAAATTGAGTTGAAGGAAAATTATTTAACGGTATTAAGAACTCATTTTTGGGCAAGAAAGAAATACCTAAACATAGAATAGAAATATAAAAAAAAAAGTAAATAAAAGCAGTAACTCCAATACGGAGACATAGACGATACTATAAAGACACAAAAATAACATTTTTGAGAAAATAAAACAAAACTAGATAAACTCAGAAACACAACGTTTAGACAAAATTTGAAAATAAGACTTATAATAAGAAAAATAAAAGAAGAGCAATTGAAGTGAACGTGAGGAGGAAGTTAGAAGCCAAAGTAGACGTGTGTTCGGAACTAAAACAAGTAAAAAGAAGACGAGAGATCGACCAATAAGAGCATGGTTAAAACAAGTAAGGGCATCAGCGGTTAAGAGGAGTCAAATGGTAGAAAATGTAACAAGATACACAAGCTATGGAGAGAAATCTGTAAAAGACATGCATGGTATGAATCAATTTGAAAAATATAGATTAGATTACTTAAATAATAATAATAAAATTTATATTTTTCTGGTGACTATTTAGTACCTTCAGTTTGGCAGACTCAAACATTCTAATTGATTGACTAATGATCAAATCGAGGATTTAAGATGAATTCCAAATAATCTACATACATAACCGAGCGAACATTCCTCTTTGATATTATTCAGTGTCTTTTGTTCGATTTCTTTACGCTTACATTTTAAGAATCCAACATAAGCACCCAGAAGCGATCAAAAGGTCAAAAATTTTACGATCGGAAAAACAAAGCAGCTGATGATGTGTGAAGGGAAAAAAGGGAAATCGGATATTTTCACCTCATTAGGCGTTTGGTACCCAATGTAACCGGTGGAACTATCTTTTTTATCGCGAATATCTCTTTCTTTCTCCAACAAATTCCGTATCGATTTTGTCATTACATCTTGACCAGTGATCCGCTAATTCTTTTTTCCACCTTATATTCGCGTCCAGTTTCATAAATGTCGGAATCTATGTTGGTGCGAGAAACGTTGCCGACACCGACCTTAACAAGTAATAACGGTTTTATGCTGTAATATAAACACAAATTAGCATCGTAGTGGCGTACATCCCCCGATCTACGATGTACACACACAACTCGTGCGTCAAAGCCAGATGTCTGTTAACAACAGCATAGAGCTGGATTTATGGCGTTCCTTACTGACAGCGGAGACATTTTACTAGCTAACATGTTATAGACATTGTGATATGTAATGAAACAGGAGGGAGAGAAGGCAGATGTGCTACTTCTGAAAACATAGGCAATGTTTTGAAAATAATTTAATGTTAATTTACATTTATTGACAAACTAAAGCAAAATAATGTATAGGTTGGAGTTGAATTTGTTTAGCCTCACTTCGAACTATCGAAATCTGAAAAGATAATCAACGGTAGTAATTTATTTTATATAGTAATACCAAAATAGGAATAACCTTCGTATTCTAAAAACAAAAAAAAATAGAATTTTAGATTTTCTTGGTTGCATTTTATGATTGAGGAAGATAGGAATGCATAGGAAGTAGAAAGAAGGGTAATTTGTGTATGAAGAGACTTTCCTGGCTGGAATTTCCTCGGTATTTTCTGACGTTATTAGTAAGCCTGCAGAAACGAGTTGCGCTTCGCGAAATTATCAGAACACTGTCTAGTCTTTGCTAATTTTGTGAAGTGCAATTTTCCGTTAAATAATCGAACTTGACATCTCCCGTTTGCTAGACGGGCGTGCTTACTTCGATCTATCAGGAACGTTGTCTTGTTTAATACCTTGCGTGCTATGTATCTGGAAATATATTACAATATTTTGATAGATGTTTTTATTCTTAGGGGTCAATTACCAAATACTTTTATTTTTAACGAAAGGATGAGAAGCAAATCTTGATGAAAGCCATTTGGCAATAAAATTTTGGAAAATACTGAGGTCTAAACAATACTGTCTCCTTCGTAAGAACACAAAAGTACATGTCCGTCCTGCTTGAAATACAAACAAAGATATTTTATAATTATCTTGCTACTCATTAGTTTTACTAAGTAATTTTGTAAATAAACGACATGGCGTACATACCACGGTTGAAACGTTTTCGCCGTTGGCCAAAGGTATTTAGCGTTGGGCTTGTAATCAGAAGGTTCGCTATTCAAACCTAATCATGCACGGTAATTTACTTTTCCTTTTTTAAATAATTTTGGGCAAAATTAGATTCTCTATTGAATTAACATTAACGCTGACCTGTGAAAAAAAGTCACGAGTCTCCGTTGACTGAACTGAATTCAGGGGAAAATAAGTTATGTTGCTTATGTATGAATTATATACGTGAAGGGATTATAGAAAAGTGGGTACTCGACTTTCAGAAAGCATTCGACAATGTATTTAAAGTTTATTATATAAAAAGTAGAATATATTTTAATACATAATTGTAAACCTTAATTTTTAAAATTGACATTTTAATAAGGGTAAATTTAAAAAATACAGGCAACTACATCAACTACATAGCAAATAATGTTATTTACGTCTTTAGTGCAATCTAACATATATTTTCAAAACGGAGGTCCGCTTAGTGCAATTTGGAATTGTAGTCGCTGGATTTTATATTTACTTTTTGAAATCCTTCTTAATACATGTGGCCAAAAAAAAATACTGGAAAAAATTTTGGACTTTATAATATGACCAGCAGATGGTGTATCAGTCACGACTAAGTATGAAATTATATTAAGTTTAATTAAGAGACCGAAAATATATGCATTTCACCTCAATTCCTTTTCTTTTACGCTAAACACATTTTGTTGTATCTTCCAAAGTAAAGCGGTGGGGAAACGTCAATTGCTTTTTTAAATAGGTATTGGTTACTCCTTAGGCTTAACCGAAGCTCGGTCTCGGTTTAAAATAACTTAATTTGATCTAAGAACTGTAGTTCTGTTTTAGTCATGAATTCTTATGAACGCTCGCCACTAGAGTGTGTTATCTGATTTTTTAACCTCTTCTCTCGTAAAAAAATTAAATAGAACAATATATTTCTTTTCACGCCGAAAAATATAGAATTAAAAATTTAAGATGTTAGCGAAAATTGTGTCTCGATATTTTGTCTGTAACCGGAGATGTTAACAGAGAATATTAAAAACTTGTTGCACCAACACGACCCGGTTTTGCTGAGTGTCTGCTATTTTATTTAAACTTCTAAATATAACAATGTTAGTAAAAATAAATAACATTTCGAAGATTTATTAATTATTTATTTTAATGCCTTATAAATAAATTTTAACGATTTCATCTTTGAAGAAACGATACAAATTTGACTAACCTAGTTACCCTAGTCCATTTGCTTTTTTGCACGCTCCTCATAAGTAAATTTTTGCGTCATTCTCAATTCTGTGTGTTTTATAATAGTAAGGCATTTATTAGCTTGAGGCGCACGTTTTGTTTCGTGCTGGAATGACAAGACTTTAGTCTATTTTTCTGTAGTTTTTGTAGTTTTGTTTATATTTAGGATGTATAGGCGACAAAAGTAGATACTTATAAATAACATTTCTCGAAAGTAGAGTTAAAACATGGCATGTTAGGATTAGAGTTTTTTTCTCACATCATTCGGTCTACGGTTGAAAATGAGGATCGACGTATCCTCGAAACAACTGTCCTTTAAGTTTAATTACTTAAACTTGTGTGGTGCGAAGTATGCCGATACTTTTGTGTTGCAAACAACCCGCCATCTAAAGACAGAGAAAGGTGTATTCTTCAACTGTTCTCGATAATTCTAAATAGATTGAAATAAAGCAATATACTGATAACCTTTTTATGCAGGCATTATTTGTGAGCGGTTTGTAAGAAAAATGTTTTATTTTATTTCTATTAAATATTGAAAAACAAACAGGATGTGGGTGTTGCTTACATGTTCTTTAATTACCAAAATTTTCCATACATTGCGAACAAACTGTTTGTCAACACTTCTTACAAGCTCGAAATGCTATTAGAGAAATCTATATACTGAAATGGAAGGAAAACGGTGGACACCAATCTTTTTAGTAACTTTATTTATTATGAAACTAAATTGTAAAACGCAAAACTAATAATAAAACATAATATGCCTCCGGAAATAACAACATAATTTAGTTTTATTATTTTATTTGTTTTTTTTTACAATATCAACACACGAATCTCTTTTCTGAGAATTAGAATGACAAACATGCAACCATTATTTAATCTAAGTCGGTTATTATTTTACATTGTATAATTAACTTTCTAGGTAAGATTATACGTATTACGTATCGGTTTGAACAAAATTACTTCACGAGAATTAATCATGTCGTTTCCTGATGTTATTCTATATAAACTAATATGCATACGCCCGACGAGAAGCTTTTGTATCGCGTTTCGCACCAGTAAAATCTTCGTAACTTTCCCATCGGCCGGCCTGGCGAACGAAATTGATAATGGTAATCTTTCCGCTAGCCGCTTCATCGCATATATATGCAGAAACCACTTTTCACATATCACCTACAGCTAATACCATATAAATACGTAATATAAAGACGCGACTTCCTGTCCCACTATTAGTTTAACATAATTAACTAGCAAGCCGCGAGTCGATTATCAAGGCGCATATAAAACAATTGCGGTGACCGGTGAAATGCGTCTCACATACGTAATAATCTAAAGTTGTGCGAAGAGAATTCCCGTTTGACCTGCATATGATTCTCATTTTCTGGCTTCTGTTCTAAATTAACGTAATATATGGTATCTATACTAAAACAGGGTTGTTTTATTGAAAAAACCACAGGAACCAAGATGTTGGTTATTATTTCTAATTTCAGAAGATTACTGTATTAAAAGTTGCCAAAAAGTGCTTAGTTTTTTATAATGTTGTTTGAAAATTTACGGAATTGAAGATTTTTATTTAATATAAATGACTCCCATGTTTTCTAACTAATCTAGGAAGGTCGCCCAGAATAGTGTAAATCTGCAGAGCTGTTAGGTTCTGAGATTTATAGGCAAATCAAACGAATTTATGAAGAAAGTGCAAGGAATAAGTGTTAGAAAACAATGTACCAGGATCAATTAAGAAAAAACAAACATTCACGACACAGGTCGAACTGGCCAGCCGTTACTCGTTACAAAGAACCCAAACGTAAAGAGTTGTATAAAAGCTCCTGAAAGCAGACCTTTCATCTTTAAACGGCTCTCTCAGAAATGTCGAGATCTCTAGTATGAGGTGATCACAGATCACTTGGGTCCTCAAAGTTTTGACAAAAGTCAACAATACACAACGGATGGGAGCAGCCATAGATTTTTTTACTTATCAATGAACATGGATTGCACACAAAACACCAAGATCCAGGAAAAAAATCTGATCACAAAGAAATTAATGGCAACTGTCTTTTGGAACCGCGAGGGCTTATTATTTGTGGGATTCATGCCAAGAGGGAAGACGGTTACGAAATTTTCCAACGACTTTGACACACAATCCAAAATAAACTGCGTAGAAAGTTGTCTATCGAGATTGACGACTACACGCAGGTTGGAGTCATTGTTTAACATTGTTACTTAACTAAAAGAACAATACCAAGTTGTTGCTTACTTTCTAGGTAACTAATTAGTGCCCGACATCTGTTATTACTTTGATATGTTGAAATAACAATGACAAATAAAGATGAATTAAATTTAGCATTTTTAAAGCAATGGCATGTTTAACGCGGAATTGATTGAAATATTAATTATGGTTAGTTAGCCATGTAGATAGAATTCAGGCGCAAATGGAGGTATGCCATTTACTTAACAATACTCATTATGCAATCTATAAGAAAAAGTTTTGGAATTTTACACTAAAGGTCGGCCTGTAATTACAGAAGACATCCAACTAAATGTTTTGTAATCTGTACGCGATAATAAGCACAAACCATATCAAATCATAGCAGCAGAAAATAAAGTTTCCCGAAGTTTTATTCTCAAATGTTCAAGGGGAAAACAAAATGCATCCTCATAAAGTACAATTACTTCAGGAACCAAATGAGGACGACCCTGATAGAAGAATGCAGTTTTTTGATCCGATGCTATTTTCAGGCATTGTAAAGGGTCCATATTTTTGCAAATAATCTGCACTAAAGTGAAATTCGGGCATTTTTTAATTAAGGTATGTTTAAATAAGAAAAAAACGGATCGAAATATTAATGATGATTGACTGTGAACCTAACTCCGCTAGACTTTTTTCCTTTAGGGATGTTAAAATCGAAGGTTCACAAATCAACAAACCAAATAACATCCATGCATTACATGAATTGCACACGAAATTAAATCCGTTCAACTAAAACGTTTGACTACAGGTTATTGTTAGCTGAAGAAGGACAATGTTAACATTTGACATAATTTTAATTCGCTCTTATGGTTTCATTGATATCTTTAGCCAGAAAAGACGGCAATAGAAAAATAAAAGTTAACCTGGTCGAGGGTTTTTCTGCAACAAAATATCTTGAATTTCTGTGGAATTTATTCCAACCTTTAAACGCTGAGTATAATGAAGCAAGAATGGAAAAATGTACTTTGGTATATTCCAAAAATTGAAACATGATATTTCAATCATTCCACTAAATAGGCAAAAAATACAAGTCAGATTAATCACCACACATGAGTAATCGGCTCCCCGCCTATTGCAATAGTCAATGTTCATAAAAAGAATTTTTCAGTGCATTCCTGCATTTATAACAGCTAATTTATAATTTAAAATAACATTCTCATATTAGAGGCGGCCCACCCAAGTTGAAACAATAAACAAGTACAATCAAGCTGAAATCAATAGAACGTTTGGTATGCAGTAGAATGATAAACACTTAAAAATGCTTGAGTTTCGATTTTTGCTAAACTGTTCCACTGTGTTCACATACATTTTTCCATTACAGTACCCGCAAGGGAAAATTCCAAGGTGTCAATCATTGATCGGATTGAAACTTGGCAGCTTTATAGGACCCATCCGGTGTTGTAAAGCATCGGTTTCCGTTTCGAGGGAAGCCCACGTTTACGGGGTGAAATCGACTCCTTAAATTTATGAATTGGAATAGTACATAATAACATACTATTGATAATTTCTAACATACCTAATATTCTATCGTTCTATTAAATTTTTTCACATTTTACATTCGCTAACTTAACACCAATTCTGAGACTTTACTTAATTTCAATTTTTTATCCTTATCACAGTGATATGAACAAAGTTTATAAAAGAAGCAAAGCAGTTGCATTGGCTTTCAAAGAAAATAGGTGAGAATACATTGCTTTATTAAATAAACAACTATTCACCATAAACATTTATTTGTACTTGAAACATTGCATTTAATATTACTACATAGAACAAATGTATTTTTAGGTGATATCGTATATAAACAGCTTTAAGCATTTTTGTATGACAAAGGATATTGGATTTCTTACTTTATTTGTTGGGTCAATTACAATCAATTGTACTAAAAGCGTTAAATCAATTTAGGCCCACTCGTGCGTAAATTCTTCCCTTTTCGGTTCAAACCCAATTCTGCACTAGTTTAATAGACCAATAGAAGGTGCATTTGGTGATAAAAAAAAAATCGTCGAAATTTCAGGGACAGATTTCATCTCTTAGACATGGGATTCCGCCGAAACAAAAAGCGGTGTCTTACAACACACCACAACAAAAATATTTCAATCTGAATGGTGCCTGACACACTTTGTTAGTTTGATTGAATCGTTGCTACACGGCAGTATCTTGTAACCTTCAGTGACGTCTGAAGTAATGTATAATTTGGAATTGTTTCGGTGATAACAATCTTTTGTATTTTTAAAGTAATAACAATTTATAAGAACTACAATATTTATTTAAACCAATCAAATGTTTCACTGTTTATTGTTATACGGACTATATATTTTTCTCCGTATTGTTTCTAACTGTTTGCAAGGCCATTCTGAATTTCTAGATGTAGATGTATGCGTATATAATTAATCATTTGTAGCTACGTAAGCGTGTGCGAGTTTTTTTTTTTATTTTCTGACAAAATAATACATCTTAAAAATCTGAATTGAAAAACTTGATATGCAAATTGAAAAGGCTTGTTCGCCGAGAAATCACAAATTAGTCAGATGTAATTTGATTGGTGGAAAAAATCCCATACCGCGCTATTTGATTGACTCTGCCTTCTCTGTTTAGTTAGAGACTTATTCTGCGGATAAAGCTAATACCATCAATGTGGTTCCTCTGTTTTCTGCAAAAATGACAATAGTTAACTATTGTAAATTGGATACTTCAAAACTTAAATACAATCAAGTTACAATTGCTGGTAATAGCAATTATTATCAAAAACTAAACTACGCAACTATGCACATATATGCTAGATCACACAATCGTTATTCCACCCTAGCAAACTTCATAAAAGCACCATGGTCGAAACTTTTTTCCCAGCCTGTATATTCTAAGTGTGCCTACGGTATCACTCAAGCACGTAATTCCTCCACTTACCCAAATACATATCTATGCATGCATGTTATACACATACACCGAATAATTGTCAACAATACCGGTGCTAGTAGTATATGTTGTATTTGCGTTTAGACACGACGCCTTCTATCAGATGTTTGTTAGACCTCGACCTACCCGTCCCCTGTATGTGTACCCTTTCGCGGTCGGGCAAATAAGGCGCTCGTTCAAATAATAAAGCAAGAGTTAGTTCGATTGTGCCGGTTATAATTCCTGTACGTGTCGCTACACTTGTATACGGTCGGTGTGCCTATGTTTTAACAAGATAAAACGGTTTACGGTACGATTAACGACATGGTTATATATTATTGTGTAAGTAAATTGTGTGTAATGGGCAAATATGTGTGCATAACTTCGAATTCATCTGGCTAACCGAATGTAACAGGTTTATTCGAACCCATAGGTTTACACCCATATTGTTTGTAATTACTGAGACATTACAAATCAAATTCATGCTCTTGAAAATAATTTTAAACTGGTCACATAATCTTCCAACCACACTCTTGTAAATATGTGGTTTTTACATTTTATTATACTTACACCTTAAATTTGTATCTAAACCATTTCTTGATGTTACTTTAATGTATTTCAATGGGTTGTATTCTAAATTTCCATCGAGCACTTTACCTAGAAAATATTTCCAACCAGAATTCGCCGATTTTAATGAATTTTTGTGAACATGAGACCTAATACTACAGGTACGTAAAACGCTATTAAAGAGTTTAAAATGTAACGTTGAAAAAAGTTTTAAAAGTGTTTTTCCGGTATGGGTATCGTTCATTAGTGTTAGCCTCGAAAACTTCTTTTGTACTTAAAATGTTCCTTTCCGGAATTCATTAACTTTTACAGACTTTTTTGTTAGTTCGTAAAAATTTATAAAATGTATGGTGCTCGAAACAAAGATTTTTCACATTTGGAGCATCTAACGAAAGCATAGAGCAACGAGTGGGAAAGCAACCATCATTGGTAAAAAAGACATCAAATTAGATTGACGTTCCAGCTGAGTCCTGGTGATCAGACCAATTAATTGGTTAACCGTAAACCGGCTTTCGATTAACCATACTTCTCTTAACAGAACGAAAAACCGGTTAATCGTTGTTTTAATCAGTCCATGAAGCCGTGTTTTAAGTTCGATTTGTAAGTCGGTCTATAAAATCTATTTGTTGATCTATTTTTCATTTTATTTTCAGTAATTTGCTTACAATAAATTTTGAAGAATTACATGCGGCTGCAAACCCCTCCGTATGTGGTGCATGTGTGTAAGTGTGTTCAAAATTCTTGGTTAAGATTTTCTCATTAATCCTCTGGTGTCACATCCCGTTCAACTTCTTTTCTATCTATTTGGATTCAATTTTTTCTTTTTCTTTGCCATAAAATGGTTTTCAGGTTCTTTTCATTGTGTTTGATGATCAAAAATACTTAAAATATTTGTTTTAAATTTAATTTCAAAATACTTTAATCCTATCTTCTGTCACCAAATTTTTATTGTACATATTTCTTTATTTAATTGGTTGGTACGTGAATGCCAGATATTACAGACGACATTAATTTTGATTTTGATTAGTAAATTCCAATGTTCCAATGTTTTTTACAAAAAATATTATTAAAAGGTAAACTATTGAAAATAACTTGCAACTTTGATTGTTCGCTGTAAATTAATATTAATAGAGTCTTTTTTAAAGAAACAAAGAATTAATAATAAAAATTATCAAAATGCCAAAATTAATTAATTAGTAATTAAGGAATATTAATAGTATTCGTTATAAATATTAAATACCATTCAATTATCATAATTTATTTGCCAACAGTTCCTTCTTGCAGTGATATTTCCCGTCGTAGAAAACCCTCTTAGCTACGTGGATGTCACTAACAAAAATGCTTTTTCCAGCACTATTCTACACATTTAAACCACGTATAAGCAAACGAAATTTTGTATTTCAATGTAGCTAGTCGATTATTTAAATTATTACATATTAGTGAGAGGAATTTTATTGCTTAATTCTCATTGGGCAGCATCGTAGTTTTAGTTAAAATCCTTCTGGTAAATGCTTTTCACACGCGGAAGCTATACACACTCAAAAGTTGCATAGAATCTGTTGTTTTTTTAAGGATCATTAGTACTTGAATATATTTGGTGGTGGGAATGTATTCCTTTAAAGTACTAAAACAGTGCTAAATCCATGAACCTCTAACCGAAAGTTTTCGTGCTCTAGTACCGCACCTGCAAAAAAGTTCAGGAAAATTCGAGTTAATCGGTCCGGCTTAAGAAACCGAGTAATGAACCAAAATATAATTGTATAGTTCAACGATCTGCTTATACCGAAAGTTGTTACCAACGCGCTTATTTTATTAAATAAAACATTTGGAATTATTAATCTCGACAGACAGTTAAAGCTAAGCTTGTGAAAGATTCCTTATAACTATATACAACTCGTTTTGAATTATTTGAAATATTTGAAATATTTTGCAGTATAAAGTTTCTGTACAACTATCTTCTCCGTGACACCATATGTGCTGACAAAATGTTTTGGTAGATTGATTACAAAAATTTACTATTTTAACCTTAAAAAATAGACTTCCTTGTGCGAGTACAAATTCTCTCAAAACTTTTAATTTAATACATTTTATGATTTCACTGCTTGGCTCAGTTAAAACTATAAATTATAACAGTTTCAATGGTTTTTCTAGAAACCAAATATGAAGTTCTTTTTCCACAAAAGAATGTAATTAAAATAGTTAGCAGAATAACATACACTTAATGCTAAATACAAGTTATTGAAATAAAGTTATAACAATAAAAAAATTCATACAAACAATTTTAATGAAGGTGTGCATATGGATGTGTATGCAAATTTTTCTTAGTTTACATAATTCATGGCTAACGTCAAAATAACTGTTCATTCGATCTTTTTCCTACTAATATAGCAAATTAATAGTTACATTTCAAGTTCAATTAATATGTAAATTAAACAATTATCTAATTAAAACAAAACTGCTCTGCTAACCTGATTAATTTAATAATCCATGCTTTTGATTTTTTAATTATTTTAATAACTAGTTAAGAGTCCCAATTACATAGCACGATGTTGCATTTATGAATATCTAATTAGGGCCCAATAAGAGCGCAACATTTAATTCTGTTAATTCTTGTAACAAAAGACGTATTTCTGTCGAAAAACTTTATTGCAACATCTAACAAATGATCGCTAGAACTTCGTTATCCCAATCTTGCTCTTTTAGTCAAACTTTCGGCAAAATTTTCCCAGATGTGCTACTCAATTTCACCAAATTGAATTCCACCCTTAAGCTCATCATAGTTATGCGTGAGACTTAAGAAAATGAGATCGCACTATCTCGGTGACTAATTCGGGTTAGGAAATCTCTCTTGCAACAACAGTATTGTTTCTTGTGCTGTGTGCCAGGTTACTCTACCACGTATCACCCAAATCCATTCCGATTAATGTAGGTCACAAAAATGTTCATGCTACTGTAACTGTATTGCCGGCTTCATCCTTGAGAAATGTAACCCAACAACTCCACCATCCCAAAACGCAGGCCAAGCGGTCATTTTTTATAGGCACATCTTTTTCTAATAAACTCGCCGAGGAGTCTCAGCAGCTCAAACACAACAGTTCTTAATGTTCACATACGCATCCGAATAAAAAGGAGCTTTGCTACTAAAGATTTTTTTCGAAAAAAACAACTTCTACTTCTTGGTTTTGCAGAACCCAATTGGCAAGTGTAAGATACTGTGCATGATCTACATACTTAATTTCCTGAGTTAACTGGACCTTATAAGCATAAAGATGAAGATATTTCTATAATATGCGCTCTAGAATGGTTTTTGAAATTACGAATTCATGTGAATGGTGGCAGGTTGAGGTTAGATTCTCAGCAACACTTTCATTGTGGCAATATTTTTGATAGATTGTCCTGAACAACGCCGAACCGATGCTTTTTTATTGATAACTAAACCAGTTTCTTCAGATTTTTCGATCAATAACTTTTTTTGTATTTAAAATAAGTTCTAAAAGTCCTGTTCAATTCTGTAATGCTGTATTTTTGATAATTTTGATCCCAACATGCTTGATTATAAGAAATACAAATGTTGCCCTGTTATTGGGGCACCTTTTATTCTGCTAATGTTTTCTGACCAAATAACAGTTATATTTCTTACTTTACATTGAAAATGTTTATGTAATTGCAAGACATTTCTACCACAAACTGCGATCCTGTGAAATTGATTCTCATTCATATTTTAAGCAACATAATAAATCTCTTTCAAACGCGGGCGTAATGCAGTTATTTATCACTGCTTCAATTAGCACTTGTTCAATGCAATTTTACAGGAACTAACTCTTTAGTCGCCATAGAGATTGTCATGTAAACATCCGATCTCCATTATGAACGTATTCATATGAAAACCGCAAACTCATATCTCGATATACAATGCGGATTTATTAATAGGTTATTGAAATTTTACAAATCAACGCATTCATTCGGAACAACTGATGAAATAAATCGTGGTAAGTTTGTAAACAAGATTTGTATAAAGGATAAACCGCGACCCGGATTCTTTGCCGGTTCCGGAAATTATTGCTGTCACTTCCGTGATTGATTTCAGTGACCGCGGAATTGATAATTTTAAAGTAATTAAAAAATATAGACAAGTAGAAAACTACGAAGTAATCTAAAAAAAATCCAAAAAGCACAATTCTCTCAAGTGAAAAAAAAATAAATAATGTGAAAATAAACATGTGTAAGAAATATAAAATAACAAAAATAGTCTATAGAATCGTAGAATCCTTGAAACAAAAAGTATATGTACGTCACATTAAAGATTAATTTATGCTGTAGTAACAGTTGTCTATCAACATGCTCCTAATTTTACTTTTAAATTAGTGTTGCTGCAAATTCTTTCTTGCAATTGTTCAATGGAGCTGGTTACTATCCATATATTCACCTTGCAGGTGAGTGTAGATACAGCTAAATTTAACGGCGTTAGAAATAGTCAAATTTCATATTATCTTACTCACCATCGCCCCATTTTTGAGAC
The DNA here is from genome assembly GCA_902655005.2 of Marronus borbonicus. Taxonomy (NCBI): domain Eukaryota; kingdom Metazoa; phylum Arthropoda; class Insecta; order Coleoptera; family Scarabaeidae; genus Marronus; species Marronus borbonicus. Next base: position 2,757,982 of record LR737405.1, read on the forward strand.
ACAGTTATTTTTGGGACGCTCAAAAATATCACTGTAGCTTGACATTTGTTTTTTTATTATTATTTTAAAATTCAAATTGGAATGCTATTTATTTACTAATTTTTCTTTATTTTCAGAAGAAAAAAGCTAAACAATTTTTGTTGAAAAGCTTTTTGTTGTAGTTTTCGACGTTGGTCTATTTTTTAACTATATGCTTATTAAAATAGTAAACTCTAGTAAACTGCATGAATTTAAAGCAAAATTCGCTTGGTTTATAGAAATAACAGCGAATCCTAGATTCGGAGAAACGGAAGATAATTTTTTCCCCGAATAATTTAGAGAAAATGTTTTCAAAGAAAAAATATTTGAAGACGTGGCACAACACTAAATTATGCTTTAATATATAGGATTTCTACAACCCACAATACAAGTTTGCTTTTTTTTAACGGAGCACCTATACCTTATAACGAGTTTCATTTCATGTAAATTTCATCAATATTACCTATACCTATTTATCTTAGTTTTTGAGATATCTTCAGATTTTTGTTTCTCTAAGGTCTTAATGCCTTACAAGCTACAGTGGCAATTAAAATTTTATTCGATTGAGTATTTCTTGGAGTTCTGGGCAAAACAGTGAAAGTATTTTATATCGACTACCGTCTAGAGAAGATGGCCTTCGAAATCATTGCCAAGTTTGGTTCAGCTATACTCTCTGTATTTTTTCAAGATCTGGTAAAGAAATTATCATATAATTTTCTTATAAACTTCCACCTATACCTAAAACGTGTCGTTCTCTATTAAATTAAACATGAAGCTATACAGATATTATTTTTGCTGCAAAGAGTGCTGCTACAAAGACACTTTTGTTTGTCTATAGATATTCATTAAATATAAATTGTATAATTTAATTTATGCGTCCAATTTCGACATCTATTCGAGATGAACACCTCTTTTACTCCTTTCACATTTCGAGAGTATTACTTCCTGTAATGTCCACAAAAAAATTATCCTCAAAGTACGTTTCAATATTTTTTTGCTGCTGAAAAAATTTATTGTGGGATGCTTTAAATAAATCTATTGGTTTTATACTGAAAATAGCTTCTTATTTAATTTTACTAAAGAAGGATGCATTTTAGGTACAGGTGAATGATTATCAAGAACATTCTTGTTCACCCTGATGAAAAGTGGAGTTTACTCGAAAAATGTTGGTTATAAAAGTAAAGAGAATTACTTTTCCAACTTTTATGCCTTTTTAATAGATGGCATTTGTTGAATAGCGTTACAATTTGGTAGGGCCTTTATAGTCCTTTAATTCTGCTCAACTTAAAAAGTTTACCTCTTCGCAGATTTAAAACATTTTGCAACATTATTAAATACCAAATGGAAAAAGAAACTGGTCTAAATATCTCACAAATCTTCAATCAAAAGTCATCAGGCAAAGCTACATCCCAATAAAACCATCAACTAAGGAACATTGCGTGTTAAATTTCTTTTTAAGTAACAACATTAAAACAAAAAAAATCTTATTTAGGATAACTAATTAATTTAAAATTTAGATATTGAGACCAGCTTCTTCTTTCCATTTGGTAAATCCTGCCCACATAGAGTCAACATGGATTTCTTCATAATTAAATACACCTTATGGATGCATTTTTTAATAGAGCAGTGATTTCATTTGTAGTTATATCGTCAACGTTGTGCTGTTAATTATTTGCTATTTTTATAGTAAATGTATTTAGATAATTACAACTTTTTAACGTAATTGCATAATTAATTGCCCCATCACTGGATTTTTATGAAAATTGTCTATTCTCATTTTGAACTCCTCCTTTACTTTCCTGTGTCTAATGGTTCCTTCATTCGTCTTTTCCGCAACTTAGCAGCTACTTAGATGCCTCTAATTACGCTTCTTAAAAGATACAAGTAGAAAAGTTATTTTCATTAACTATAACGCCAAACTAACCAACAAAGTAAAATAAACACGAGATGTTATCGCAGATTCCTCCAGCAACAGCATCAGCAGCACATTTTCACTTTAATGATGCAATCTTACGCGGCGAATAGTAGAAAATTGATGTCATTTCTTATAATACGCGTTATATGCATACGTCTTGCCGCGTAATCTAAGAAATTTCGCATTAATCTCGCAATCTCATCTCGGATATTACCTTGCTTTGCAAGACTTAACGACATAAACAGGAGCAAATTGTTACCTACTTTATCTCCAATTCGATCTGCATCTAATAACTTGGCAATTAATGAATCTTCTATAGAGAAACCGTCAAAGACACTTAACATCATTCGTTTTATATGAGAGCCTAAACCAATCCTCTACTGACAACTTGAAAATTGCTTTCAAAATAACTGGTTATATAGTGAGAATTTCAGTACCGTAGAATAATTGATGCAGAAATCAAGAAAACTGATAAAGAAAATATTTCATATAAACCATAAAAATGTTATGTGCGAAAAGACAAAATGGTGTGAAAACATATTACTAGTGGTAAGAACAAATAAACCGTGGAAACCTACAATATGTAATAGTGACGTAAATGTCTTTATAATATTTACGCATTTATATAAACAGGATAATAATGAAATTGCTGTGTTTATTCAACAGTTTCATCTAAAAATGGATGAATAAACCAATTCATTGTTCCTAATGTTTACAATATTGTTTTCGAAGAAATTTCAAAGCTATTCAAACAAAAGGATGTGACCACTCGAGAAAAATTTAGTACGTTGAAATTTAATGCTTTTGATGATTTTAATTATCTAAAATTATGGGAAATAGCAATTTGTCCCAAAATATATTGGGTGCAATGTATTAAAGCCGGTAGATTAAAAATTGTTTTGTATTTGTCACATCTTATAATAAAAATTCTGTATACAAGTCCTCTCATGAGAAAAACTGTTGTATAATTATTGAATTAAAAGAACATGCTATGAAAAACAGGCTTTCCAAGAAATATTTGTAACAAGTCCATTTTCCTTACGCTACATGCCTTGAAAGGTCTGGATTCAACAATTTCAAGATTGTTGCTCAATAATATAGTAGTTTTCACTTAATTTTATTAATATCCCGGAAAATAGAATGTGCTTGTTTTAGTTGTTCTGCTTCCGCACGATTTTCAGACGTTTTCCAAATAATCCTTCGGCAAATTACTCTGTTTATGCTAGTTACACTTTCTCATTGGTTTCCATTGTGTACGAACATGATCCAACCGTACCGTTCTACAACACATTTGATGGAAAATCCCAGTCAAAGTGGTACATTTCTAAATATTATCCAGATTATCAAAGATCTTTGATAATCTGGATTGTAGATGTCTTTATTTCCTTTTACGCTAAACTCGGATATCATTCTTGATCAATGAAGATTTCTAGCAAATTCTATAAATTCAATGCCAATCTCAGAAAAAACAACACTTATTCTTTGTTCTGGTTGGCTCATGCTGACGTTCAACGGTATAGTCCTAATATGCCCTTATATGCCCCACTTTATTGTATTTTATGTTATGATAATTAAATGATCGGTAAATCTTTTTGTTGATCTTTTTTTTTAATTCTGGAAGTTAATTCTCTTCTGTTTAATATTCATGAATTATATGTTTTTAACTTTGTTTTTGTATTTGTTAGCGTATTTTCTATTTTGTTCTCCAACTCATTGATATATTTCTGCCAATGACGTTCCTTTATCCAGATAATGAAGGAATTTGAAATTGAAAAGAAAATTCAAATTTGTCGATCCAAAGACCAGCTTATACATGAAAATAGCTTCGTTTTTTGGGATATATTAAGTGTAGATAAGAAGCCTAGAGAAATATCAATAGAAGATCAAAGATAATGTTATTTGGGAATACACTAACTTGCATTTAAAGGTTGGACTCGCGTATTTGAAACATTTTATTATAATAGTGGCGCAAAAGTAACTTCACATTCAGCAAAATAAATTGAATATTGCAAATATGTAACGTCGGTACACTAAGAGAAAAAATTAATTGAGCCAATCAAAAATTAGCTGACTTCTTGAAAAAAAGGAAGTAACATAGATACAAACGGCGATTGAGCAAATCTGTGTAAATAAAGAAGGATGTCTATGCAACTCTATTTATGTCTATTGTGTGAAGCAAATTTTGTGGTTAATCCAAAAAAAATAATGCTTTGAAGTGCAACTAACGCAAATATTAGTTTGATTTTATGATGAGTATTAGTTTGATTTAGTAATAATTGTACTAAAGCTAGTGGGTCCTGTCGAGTTTCAAGATAAGCTCGATACACACGTTAAAGTGTTGAATGAACATATTTTTAGTTAAATGAACACATAAATGGGCAACACTTTGTAGTTTGTTGAATTAAGCAATTCCTTTGTCTCGGTGTAGTGTAAGTGTTTAATGTGTATGTTGTGCTTGCTGTTGGTAGTACTGTCGATGTTGCCTGTGAAAACAAATACGGTGTAAGTGGTTTATTGAATGAATTGGGAGAACATTTTGAATCAGAAGAAAGTGTGTGCATGTGCAATGCACTGTGTAGTGGGCGACCCAAGACAGCTCGGCCTAAAGAACATAAACCTAATGTATGTTTGGCTGTCACGCAGCATGGGCAAAAATGTGTACATTCAACGTCTGATGCACGTATGTATTACTGTAAGATGATCTAGACAAGCAATCACAATTTTGCGAAATTCTGCTTGATCAATGTTGAGATAATCCTAATATTCAGTAACTCACGGTGATTGAATGAAGCCCCCTTGAAGATATCGGGACTATTACTGTACCTATTGGTACAAAATCATCATCTTCTTTTAGAACAAGAGCGGAATTAGCCTGTTGTGTTTGCGGCTACATTTCATTGCGATAATGGTTAATTTTGATGAATACGATGGGGCTCCTGCTGATTATGCCGGACAGGTCCGATTGCACTTTAATCAAGTTTCAATAGAGTGGTTGAACAGCGTATTTCTCGCCACGTTCGCTTGATCTCACGCTAATGGATTTTTTCATGTGGGGTGCGGTTAATGGTGAAGTGTATGCAAAGAAACCACGAACCGTTGAAGATTTGAAAATTTATATTGAGGACGTCTGAAAATCTGGATTCTCAGTTAAGTGAACGTGTATATCAGAGTGTTTCAAATAGACTTGAACAGCGAAGGAAAACTTTAAGTATAAAAAGAAGTGACACTATGTAAATATATAACATCTTATGGAAATAACAGTTTATATTTTTGTATGTAAAATTAATTGTTTACGATAACTTGATAAGTGCGAAGCTACTTTTGCCTCACCTCTACATTACACATTAAAACGATCGGTGGTGGAAGTTGGATGGCAGAAGATGTATATCACAAGAAAGCAAACAGTAAATTTCGATTTACACCAAACATCACATGTGACACTTCCCTTGTCTTGCTACCTTTTTTCTTCCTGGAAAGATGGTTTACTTAAGATAATTGATGTTATAGTTGAAGAACTTCTCTACCTATAAACTTAGTAGAATTCTATCTAATACAATCTCTATACTTGTTGATACAATATGTGCTCAACGTATATGCAACAGAAGCAGGGGATCAGCTGGCATGCATGCATGACCACGACCATTTCGACGATAACGATGCTGGAAACCTCGTAAAACCGACCCCATATATTTCTATATCGCGACGGTAGTCGCATTGTTACAATAGGCAATAGACGTACGCAAGATTAAGGGACACGTTTTTATGATTAAAATCGTAGATCCGGAGGCCATCATTTAATACGTGCAGTAAAGGCTTTTACGAGCACGATTTTGCTCTCGCCAGCGTAGAAATCTCGTTTCGGTTTTTGTCTAATTTAGAATTTCCACTTAAATTTGCGAAGTTTTACGGCAGGGATGATTTTAAAGGTTGGTGGTGAAAAAATAAATTGGAATAAAGCGGAGTACTGAATAGGATAGAAGAAACCGCAGCGTAATTAGATATACCATCAAGGATAGTGAAATTTTATGATCATTAGCAACGTTGTATTTTTCCAAATTTTATGTATATTTTAGCGCATATGAATTCGTTTTAGTTTTGTAATTTTATCTATTTGTATTAAATTAAGTAGCACCATGTGATAAATGTATGGCCAAACGCTTTCCTGGACCATGTGAATATTGCATTGCATTGTTATCGAAGCATTGAGTATTTTCTGGAGTATAGCTATCCTTTATTAATTGATACCAATTTTTATGCAACCTTTTCTAGAACTGTGAGTGTTGCCAAGTCTTTTAGCGAACTTTTTTTCCTTTTTTTGTGTTCACGGTTATGGCTTGTACTCCCTCTAGTGTATATTTTCCGTGTTTCCTCTTTCATTAGTATCTACTGAGTAAATTAATTTTGAAAAATCTGCTGCAACCTGCATGATTTTGAGTACCTTTACGTATTTTTTAAAGAAATATGTTTCCAATATAATCGAAGAGACAATGCTCTGGCAGAGCGATTATGTATTCATTTCGCAAAGAATCACAGAAAATGGAAATGTCGCCCGCACTTGCTTGTGATTGTACTTTTCGCAAATACTTATCACATGTAAAATCTACGGTTTCTCTTGATATTCCATTCATTCTACATATGACAATTGAATAAGATACCCTAATTTTTCAAGAACTAGACTGTACAAGTTGTCATTATTATTCGTCAATAAGAAATACGGAAACCTTTCTGCTGAGGGTGTTGCAGGTTGCTCTTTTACAATGAAAAGAGCAACTTGTATTAATTGTTACCACTCTCCTCGAAAATTCCTTTACTTTGACCTTAGAGCATTTATTAGTATCTTTTTGTAGAATAAAAAAATGAGAATTTTGCGAATGCAGATATTCGATTATACAAAAATTATTTCAAATATTTTTAAGACTTCCGGGTATACCGGATATGATATTATGTTACTTATTTTAAATGGAATGTCTACTATTGCTAAATGTCAGAGTCTACTTTACTTTATTTGTTGATAAAAAAAAAGATGGGCAAGAAAAATGTTCACATCTTGTAAAACGTGCATAAATATATAAAATCTTAAACTATAATAAATATAATATAAAATCTTAATAGTAAAACAAGTTAAAACCCTTGAATTCCTTGGATTGTTACTGGTACGTCGAACGAAGTTGTAGCATATTCCATTGAAGGCATGTTTAACCCTGCCTTGCTTGTCTTCTTTGGTTGTTATTTGCATAGTATACAAATACCCCCGCTCAGTTAATTTTTCTTCGTAAAAATATTGTCCAAAAAAACATTAGAGCTGCAGGACTGTACTAATCTACGATTTGTTGTATCTATTATGTAAGCCATTTTTGGTAAACTTAACTTCATCAGTCCATATTATTACTTTTGAGAATTCCTCATTTTCTTTAAATTTTGTTAAGAACCATTCGGAAAACTCTATTCTTCAAATAGGTTCTTCATTCTGTAAGTGTTGACTTGAGGATATTTAAATTTATGTTCTAAAATCCTATGAATAGTTCTCGACGTAATCCTAAGAACAATTTCTGCATCCTTTAGTGAGTAGAGTTGGGGTATGCTATAGAGAATCTAAAGATCATTAAATTCCGCATAGATTTTCGTTTTGTAATTCCTTTTTATAATTAATCTATGTGAAAATTTATTGTTTTTTGTTGTCCATCTCAGATTTAATGTTATTTTCCGCGACATCCTGAATTATCATTGAAGTAATGTATCGTTACAAGAACGATATTTGCAAAAATTAATTATATCACAGTAACGACGCGTTTTCGACGTAGGATATTTTACACAAACTACATATACATTTTTCCATAAAATTGAAAAAATCGTCTTTTGCTACTAATTTTGTCGATTCCAAATTTGTTTCGAAAATTCAAACACTCCGTATACTTTTAATTTATTGACACAGCTATTATTAATGTGAACCTTTTGTAATGTAATGTTTATTTGTCGTTAGTTTAAGAAAAAACAGACATCGTCAAGTACAAAAGGTAAAATCTAAGTTAAATAATAATACACAAAATAATAAAATAATAAAAGATAAAGATACAAATAAAACTTTAGTGTAAATAAAAAGTTTAAATAAGTAAAATAAGTAAACCTATATATGGACAAAATGCAACATGAAATAAGTAAACGGTAATAGTGAAGAAATAAGTGTTAGCTACTGAGAAACTCGGCCACACTATAAAACAATTTGTCACGCAGATATACCCTGAGTTTACTTTTAAACTGGCGAAGTGTTACGCAGGCTTTGGGATCATGTGGAAGCCTGTTATAATATTGAATGACTCTATAGTGAGGATTCCCCTCATATAGAGTTGTCCTATGTCAAGGCACGTTCAAATTACGCGAGCCACGAGTGGCCATTGCATCATACACATCTCGGTTAAGGATAAATTTTCGCTCGTTTTTCTTGAAGAACAGTAGGATCTCCAGAATGTATAATGAGGGAAGAGGGAGTATATTTAATTGCCTAAAGCAAGGCCTGCATGAGGTTACTTGAGAAACCCCCACCATACACCTCACAACCCTCTTCTGAAGGACAAATAAGTCATTGGCCTTCTTTGAAGAACCCCAGAAGATTAGGCCGTACCGCATCCTTGATTCGATATAAGCGAAGTAAAACATTCTGACAGAATCTAAATTAACACTTTTTTGCAGTTGTCGTATGCCGTATAATCCCGTGGACAATCTACGCCCCAACTCAGCGCAGTGTTCTTGCCATTTAACATGTGCATCCACAGTCATTCCCAAAAAACTTACAGACGCGCATTCCATTAGGGATTTACCTTTAAAGGGAACATACAGACTAGATAAAGCAGACAACGGTGGTTTAAATCGTAAACCTTCTACATTAGTTTAATAAAACAACTGTTCCATAACCAGCAGTACTAAACAAGTAATTAAAGTTGGTAGTACAAGTAATTTTTTTGGAAAAATGTGTGCAAACTTTGCAAGTGTTAACATACAAAATATAATTACAAATACGATCAATACATAACAAATATGAATATAACTGAACACTAATTGCATTCAATATTGTTTCAGAATTTCAAAAGAAATCCACAGATTTGTGGTAAAATAATTTAAAATAAGAAAGTTGACATCCGCTTCCGACATAACCGGAAGTAATACGTCTTCAAAAAAATCGTATTTAAAATAATCTTTGTATAATCGAATATCTACGTTCAGAAACTTTTAATATTCTATTCTACTTCCTTCTTGAAATACTTTTGGCCTAAGTTCAAAACTCCGTACCCCGGCATACTTTGTTGTTTATCTACTAAAATAAACTAAAAATGTAAGTAAAGCCGTCTCTTCCCTCAAGAAATATATCAAAATACTTCCACTTGTTAGTAATTATAATATTGTTGAGGAAACATTTACTTCGATCAGAGAAAAAGTAAATATTTATCCAAAGAAGTGGTATTACCTTTATAAAATATCAGTACAAAATATCGTCTTATAAATGTTTTCGTGTAAATTTTTAACTTTCTAAGATTTATAGTAAATTATTTCGTACTTTTCTACACATAAAAAGCAACTTATCGGTGGCAAATTATTCGCCTTTTTGTCAGTGTTTAGTTTTATCTCCCCCATTTTTCTTTTATACCGTCTATAAACATAACCCTCGACAAAAGACCCAACGAATCCGTACGTGCCTAATCGCTTGTTTAGAGTTTTTGAGTGTCAAACTTACTGAAATTGGGGAATTTACGACCAGCCTGGCGACAGAAAGAATTTCAGTCTTAGAGCCGGTATTTTACCTTTGATGATTGTGTTGTATACTGGGTGATTTATACCAGAAGGCCAAAAATTAAAGCTTCTGTTCTAAATTGGATTCTAAGCAAAAAAATTAAAATAACGTTTTTTTCTGATCAGCCTTTATTTTGGAGATATCGAGGCACTTTTCTGAACTTTAATTTTTGTCTGTAAAATTAAATTATAGAAATTGCTCTGAAACAAAAAGCTTATTTACTAGTTGTTGATAGTTGTCAGATACTTTGGGTAGTGTTCTTTATTGTTGGCGTAAAAAAGATTACGCCAGCAAATTTTGTCAAGAATGCAGCTCGGCAATGAAGAAGTGCCGACATTATTTTTGTTTACGGCTTTTGCAACGGCAATGCTTTAGAAAGTTGTTGAGGATATCAAAGATTGATTTTCCGATGTATGTATTTGAGTAATTGATGCAGTGCTTACCGAACTAGGTATTAGTACCAGAAGAATTGCCTCCCGTCTGCAAGTTTCTCAAATCTTCGTTTCGAGAGCTTTAAACAGAGAAGTGTTGCATCCTTACCATTATCAGCGTATCCATGACTTACAACCAGATGAAGTACAAAGATTAACATTTTCGCAATGGCTTTTCGAATAGCACGGGCAAGACCCTATCCGTTCTGTGGTCCGACGAAGCTACTTTCGCCAGAAACGGTATCAATAACTGTCATAATGAGCATGTATGGTCAGTTCGCATGTAAAGGACATCATTTTCAACACAGATTTTCAATTAACACGTGGCGTGGGATTTTCAACGATCGTCTACTGCCAATACAAATTCAGCCGCATCGTTCAAATGCTGCGTCCTACTTGACATTGTTGGATAATCACTTGCACGAGTTATCAACAAATGTTTCGCTTACATTACGCAATGTGATGTGGTATTAACGCGATGTTGCGCCACCACATTCTGCAAGAGTCGTTGTACAATGGCTAAATAATCATTTTAATGAAAGGTGGATAGATAAGCACTGTCCAGTTCAGTGGCCTGCTAAATCACCAGATCTAGATTCACCGGATTTTTACTTCTGAAATTAATGAAGAACAATTACGAAAAAGAATTATGAATGCTGCTCTTGAAATTGGAAATGAGCAAGATTTTGGTGCAGTTTATAATTCAGTGCTTTTACGTTGCCAGGCTTGCATTGCGGTTGGCGGTGTACATTTCGTGTAGGTTAAAGTGATTGTTTTGCTTTCTGTGTAACCGTTTTTTCGTATAACCTACTATTAGGAAACAGAGGCCGATCAGCTTTTTTCTTAGAATCCAATCTCGGATGCGAATTCTCATTTTTCACCTCCTGGTATGAATCACATGCATTTAATCGCAGAATTCCTCATACTTTTGAGCTTTCTTATTGCACAAAGCTTTTAGATCAGTAACAAGTGTGGAAAATGTATTCGGTTAAATGGATCCAGTTCTTTGCTCAAAATACATTGTTCATTCAAACAATTCTTTTTTCATGAATCAAAGTATTAATTGGAAAATAAACTTGATCAAGGAGATAAATCTGTTGAAGTAAAACTGAAACCAAATACAACATTAATACAATAGGCTTCTTGTCCCTCACTTTCGAGGATGTACAATTCTTTATTTTGAAAGATTGATAATTGTTATTCTTTTTAACAAATAAGTAATAAAATAAATGGATTTGGTCATTTGTTATAAAGCTACAGTGTGTCTTCTACGTGTATTCTCTTCGTGTCCTATTTAAAATTGAAAGCCCAGAACAATTTTATACAAGCACATAAAATAATTACAAAACAGGTCTCTTAACAGTTATATCCTACAGCAGCAAAGGAAACATAACTTTTTATGCGACAGTAAGCCGAAATTATCCTCGAATCTTAACCCATTATTACATTACGTCTACTTACGGTCACAGCCTACACGCATAAAGTATTGAGAGCGCGCTTACCAGGTGTGTCGGTAATTCTTTTCCGGTTTTTTCGCTAAAGAAAACACGTTACTTAGAATGGATAGTTAAAATTTATTTATTCAAAGTATTGGCCATTTGATTCTATACATTTTGTCCATCTCTCAGGCAATTTATGAATGCCATTCCAAAAGAACAGTTCCTCCTTTGAGCTAAACCATTCATCGAGCCATTTTTTAACTTCTTCGAAATCGGCGAAGTGCTGCTCTGCAAGCGCGTGCCCCATCGATGCGAAAAGGTGGTAGTCGGATGGAGCCAGGTCTGGAGAGTACGGCGGGTGCGATAAAACTTCCCATCCAAGTGATTTCAACATTTCTTTGACTGGTTTTGCTGTATGAGACGGCGCGTTGTCATGTTGCAAAATCACTTTATCATGTCTTTCAGCGTATTGTGGACGTTTTTCGATCAATGCACAGTTCAAATTGATCATTTGTTGTCGGTAGCGATCACTATTAGCTGTTTCTCCCGGTTTCAACAGTTCATAATATACGACACCAATCTGGTCCCACCAGACACAGAGCATGGTCTTGCGACCAAAGCGATTTGGCCTTGCAGTCGATGGGCCAGCTTCGCCAGGTGATAACCATGATTTTTTTCGCTTGGGATTTTCGAAATAAATCCATTTTTCATCACCCGTTACTATTCGATGCAGAAATGACTTCCTTTCATACCTTTGAAGCAGAATTTCACTAACGATTTTTCGATTTTCCATTTGTCTGTCATTCAATTCATGTGGCACCCATCTCCCCATCTTTTGGATCTTTCCCATAGCTTGTAATCGTTCACAAATTGCTACTCGGCCCACATTCAACTTTTCTGCTAATTGTTTTTGAGTTTGTGTTGAGTCTTCATCCAATAGCTCCTGCAATTCCGCGTCTTCAAACGTTTTCGGCCTACCAGGACGTTCTTTATCTTGAACGTTGAAATCACCACATTTGAATTGTCGAAACCACGTTTCACATGTTCTTATGGTTGGAGCATGCTCACCGTAAGTCTCTACTAGCAAACGATGACTTTCAGCGGCTTTTTTCTTTTGATGAAACAAGAAAAGTAATGCGTGCCGCAAATGCACGTTTTCAGGCACAAAACTCGACATTTTCAAAAAATTATAAATCTATAACGCTGTTATTTTGGCGGAACGTAACTTGTGTAGTTTTAAGGTTAATGTCAGTAGAATAAAATTACATATGTATCAAATCATAACATTTCATACTTATGGCCAGTGACATCTGCCGGAAAAACCGGAAAGGAATTACCGACACACCTGGTATACACAAGGCCTCGAGACAATTAAAAACGCGGTGCGCATTACACGAGTACACCTCATCCGTAAGGGGTTAAGCATAAGGTAGGTTGGTGGAACACGCCTGCGGGTTAGTCGGTACGCGAATTATCCGACCGCCACACAGGAAACCCGCGCCCTTTTGCAGGAGAATAATCCCACGCTCGGACTTTTTCCAAGGTAACGAATTAATACAATTTTAGGGTCTGTTTGACCAACGTTTAATAATACAAATGGTTCTGAAGTAAGTCGCTCGTTCAGGTCATTACGCGGTTTCACTGCGGTATTAACGCTGGACGAGTTAAAGTGGATAATTAGACGTCATGGGATGATTATGTCCATTCACAGTGTGATAGTTAAAGATAGGATATTTTCATTACAACTTTGAATTAACATTGAATATAACAATTCAGATGGAAAATATTTCATTCAAAATAATATTACAATGTAAAAATCAATATACAACGAGCGAAGCGAAAACTAGCATTTTATTAAACAATAATTATATTAATAATATATATTAGACAATCATCCTACAAACCACTACGTGATATGAGAAACGTGTAGCTTAAGGCTCGGTTATACGAAGCGGGCTTTACGAAAGTTCAACGTAGAGCTCAGTTCACCATTGTACGAAAGCGGTTTAGCGCTCAACGCACAGATCTACTGAATGGTTTATAAGAGTCGTGCAAATCCGGGAATATCCTTAGATACTCTCTTTCGGCAATTTAAATTAAAATAAATATCAACTGTTGAAGATTTACGAGTATTAAATTTGAAAAGAAAAAATTAACCAGGAATTACGACGTTCCAATATAAACTCTATGTTTATATGTTATATATTGGAACTCGAGCAGTGGCAAATTGCGTCGTGATTTCCCCCTAGAATACTGAGGCACAATAGCTCCACATAATTTTTGTGAAGCAGGGGCTCCTCTAACATTAATAATAAATGGCTAAAGAAAGGTAACAAGCGAGTGTTCAATTTTGTTTTCCACCGTCCAAACAATTATTATTAGTTGTATGCGAAAAGCGCTTATTTTTTGAGATTTATAAAATATTAACAATTGTCAAAACTTAATGCATGCAATCTTTCTATTTTGTAACCAATTTCGAAATATTTTAAAGAACCTTAAAAATCCATGGTATTTCTATGCATAAAAAAAATTAAAAAAAGGAACGACGCTGCGAGCGCGTTGCACGGAATTTTTTCAACGTATCTAAACGAGAGAACAATGGCGCTTAGAAAATTTGAAAAACGCTGGGATCCCCGGAAAAATCATTGCGCCATTGCAGATCATCAGTTAGCGATAATCTCCTGTTAACTGTTTCTCTGAAACGTGAATAGAAACAAAACGATCATCGTGCATAACGAACGTTGCTCGTTGCCGCAAAAGAAAACGAAATATTAGAATAGAAGGTAGTACTCGTTGGAAAAAAGTCCTCCACTGTGTTCCACTGTGTTCTCTCGCAAGCACAGCTACACTTGATTTATTTAAAACCGATAGAAATGCGCCTACTTGCCTGTTCAATAACGTAGAACGGTATGCACTGACACCGGAGCGCGAAACTAGAAGAAATTAAATTACAGTTATAAATCCTAATACAATGCTCGGTAAATAGTAAGTAAGATGTGGTACCTTTTGACCGAGAATAGTAATAATAGTAGAAGAAAGATCGTAACTGCGAGCGTAGTTCGAATCTCTTTAATTGGTTCGCTTGCTGTGTAAATACATAGTTTGTGTATAAATCAAAGATCGCCCGATTAATCTATCGTCCGGAATTGTTTGTTTTTCATTTGTTATTTGAACGCAAAATGGTTTTATAATTGCTAAAATAAAGACTGGAAGACTGAGGTTATAATACAGGGTGTAGTCGGAATACAACGCGGAAATATTATGGCTGATAGAGGTAAGATAGTTGTTTTGTGAAACGTAAATATAGAAGTTGACAGGCGGAAATTGTTTATGGCATGTACTGTTATCGATGACAGTATAACATGTACTTGTTTTTCCATCGACAATACCATTGTAACAACATACGTATTCATGAACATTTGTCTTTCATTTTTTGAGAAAAACAAACAATTGAGATCACTGAACTCTATACAGTGTAATTATAAAATTGATGATATTCGGAATTAAACCTTAAATATTTTTTACAAATCGTTCGTTATCAAAATTTGTTTTAAATGACAATTAGTGAAACAACATTACTAATAACTCTCACAAAAAAATATACAATGTATTATCGGATAAATAGCAGAAGAAATAGTATCTTTTATAAAGGTTTTGGTTATTCTAAAATGCAAATATTATTAGAAATAAATTTCTTAATATAGGAAGATTGTAAGTGCTACTAGGAGGGTATCTGAAAAATTATATGCTAGTGTTTTTGTAAAATGGAGAAGATCTGATATCGAGACATCATTAAATTCTCACATTTAAAAGGCAGTACGTCTAGGCAAATTAAAGCCGAGATCAACGCTGTTAGTGAGGGCTCTGCACCATTACTCGCCACAGTGAAATTTTGCTCAATTGAATTTAAACGTGGTCGTACCTACTTAGTTAACGGTGAACGTTTGGGGCGGCCAAACACTGTAATCACTACCGATAACGTCGGAAAAAATCCCCAAATGGTGCTAGGCGACCAACGAATTAACGTTGGAGGGATAGCAGATGTTGTGAGCATCTCGAAATAATGAATTTGTACTATATTGATAGAAGATTTTGACATGAAAAACTAACTGCGCATTAGGTACTTCACCTGCCCACTCAGGAACAGCAACGTATTTAAATGAACAATTCCAAAACCCTGTTGAAGCAATTTAAGCCATGTAAGTCGGAGTTTTGCCGTAGGTGTCACTTGGATGCACCAGTATACTGTTGGAGCCAAGGCACAGTCGAAACAGTGGACTGCGAAGGGTGAATCGACCCCAAAAAAGGGCAAGATTGTTCTATCGACTATTTTTGGGACAGTCATGGAGTGAAGACTACCTTGAAAAACGAAAAATAATAGCGGGTACATACTGTTCATCATTACTTGAGAAGCTGAGGGCAGAAATTGCGGAAAAAGGCCGTACTTGAAGAAAAAATGTTGTTGCACCAAGGCACCATTCATACTTCAATGGTCGCCATAGCTAAAGTTCACGAACTGAGGTTAAAATTAATATGGCGTCCATCCTATTTACGGCATCTGATCCTCAGCAATTTCCTAGTCTCAAATTTTCGCTCAGAGTGCAGAAATTTTCATCGAATAAGAAGATCACTACATCGCTGGTAACAGGGTGTAGACTACATTGAAAACAAAACTGAATTTAATAAAAAATACATGTTTCTATGTTATGCTGGAAACTTTCCAGATAACCCTCGTAATATTGTGTGCTAGTGTCTAATCCCATTGGTCGGAATGTTATTCGCATCACATAGGTGAGCTACTATCACGCAATATTTAAATGCCAAAATAATACTTGTTGCAAAACCGTTTGAAGGAATGTCGAAAGAGTTATGCATTGTGAAAGCGGTGGAATTATAGAATAAAAAAAAACAGAAATAATCGTCTTCTATTGACTTATCAAGTGTTACTTTTATCTAAAAAAGCGCATATTAGAGTCATCAATAGGATGTTGGCGCAGTCGGCTGATTCTCCACTAAACTGCGACTTCAGTCGCCTGCGCCTACTAATCTCACGCAGCTCTAATACGGATCGTCAAAATGAATGTGTAACATACATTTATTTATTTCGCTGTCTGTATTTGCAAAGCAAAACACAAATTTAGTGGAACGACAACAGCTACTATGATACAGCGTGTTTTTTTAAATGATGCCACCAACTTCTAAGAATAACATAAGTCACTAAACTAAATTTAACCGTAGTGTTTCTTTGTCTCTGGCTAATAAAATATAATTTCATTTTTGAAGCCCCACATCTTAGTGGTCGCTGTTACGCATATGGAAAAAACAATGTTATTTACCTGCATTTTACAAACTGTTTATCTTATTGAAGATTCGCCCTCCGAAAAGAAAGAATGTAAGGGAAGTAATAGACAGAGGGACGCTATTTAGAAGTTACATGAATAGAATGCTTTATGGCTTTGGCATCCCAAGAAGGACTGAATAAGATCATTTTGTTTGCTTGACTTACATCCCGACAATAGTTTTCCCATAATTTTGGGTATAAATTCAATTCAATAAGAGATGCAGTGGATAGGTAAAATACATTTACTACTAATATTTAATCATCAAAACATACCGCTATTGTTTTCACTCGCTGCCAAATCATGTACTGCCCTAAGATAGTTGCATTATTTTTAACTATCTTTCTATTTTCAAAATTCGGCATAATTTACAATACACCCTGTATATTTGCCAATTATTTCGAACACGATTGTAAATTATACTACACAGAGCGTTTTGACCGTAAGACAAAACGAATCAAAGAAGTAAGTGGAACAGAAAATATTGGATTATATAAAGATTATTTAAAATATTTTTGAAGACGTATTACTTCCCATTATGCTGAAAATGGATTGCAACTTTCTTGTTTTAACCGAAATATCTTATTATTTCGCTACGAATTTGAATTCCTCTTTAAATTCTGAAACAATAGTAACTTTATTCCAACATATTCAAAGCACACACGCTTGCTGCGCGTTTTCAAAAGAGTTGTTAGTGGTACGTAAAGTTTCAATCCAGAACAAAAAATCCTACGTTCATGGAACATATGTGATACGGTATTCACTGTTCAAAAGATTGTCGGGCACGAAGAAGAATTGCAGATCCTACTCCTGCGCACTAAAATTAACACTGTTAACACCAATTGTGAAAGATTATAGCGGGTTACAGTTACAATTATGATACCAGTGGTATTCTGTCTAACCTCCCGAGTCGATTCCCCCCTAGTATTCTCGGTGTTGAATTAAAAAAAAAACTTAATGTTATGTATGATGTATGAAGAAAAATAATATTAGATCGCTTTAACCGAAAGTTCTCTTCGACCGGGTTCGTTATAAATTAGCTTACATGCATATGTATTACCCACAGTTTGCGTTCTAGTGAAAGTGTGTGCTTTTTGCATTGCTCCAATTAGCAGCAAAAGATTAAATAGTGACCATCTTTAAATTTGTAACTTTGCACAATCTTATTATTGTTGTCCTTATTATTTTATCACACTCAGTAATGATAAAGAGACCATCCTAGCGGAATAGTCATAATAGCCGCAAAGCAAGAAAGTATAAATTCAAATAAACCTGGTAACATTCTTAATAGCTTGTCAGACGTCAATTATGCTTCCTGCTTCTGCTTTTAAGCATTTGATTTTAGCTAATTCCTCCTCGCTAAAGTTTTTACGCAATTAAAGAACCAACCGTTTAAATCAAGAGTCAAAGTAGCCATTGTTTAAATTACAACAGTAATTCAAACTATTGTTGCGTCAGTTGTTGGTTATTTTTAGTGGTCTCACTTTGCATACTTGTCTTAACAAATGATATTAAAGCGTATTAAGTAATTTTAAACAGTTTGATTCGCAAATATAACGTATAAAAAGCGTTTTAGATGTTATTATTTTCTAAAGGTTCAAACTAGAATTAATACTATTAGTATTGTAATGTTAAGCAATCTAAAGAAAACAATTTGCTGATTGCCATTTAGCTGGGATCTACCTGACAACCCGCACATGCTAATCCACAGGCTCCTCTATTCATTTCCTTTCCGCTACTTCTCAATTTGTGAATAAATCTGTTGACAAATTAATCAGCCCAAACCTAACCATTACCCGGCAATCCGAAAAGGCTAGAACAATCGGAGGAGGAATATACACCGTCCTTCTCTTCCTCCTTTCGGTTTCCTTCGCCAAACTAGACGAGCAAACTTATTTCAACTCAATGGAACATGCAAATTAATCTAAAACCCCTCTCCCAGGATTATCCTCTAATACTTCCACTGCCATAGACGACAATTGGGATATATACGGAGCTGTCAGTTGGATTGAGATCGTTTTCTTGTTTCAGCCGCTGCACGAGAGTAATAGACGCAGATCGCCGCTAGGCGGCGCCTCCAGACGGACCAAAGCGACATCTACGCCGCAGTTGTTAGATCCGCCGGACGTCGAAAATAGGTTAGTAAAAGGAGGAATCGAGCTATCGATACGCTATATTGGAACTTGGAGTTTGTCCTATCTGTAAATTAGTTAGCGATCTTATCGGTGAGGCAGACAATAATGAGAAATTTGAATAGCAAATTCGCTTTGATAACGCCGCAGATATCGATTAGATACACTTGGCCATCACTTTTTCGCTCTAAATTGCAACACAATTTGCATTGGGTACCTTATGTTTAAACTCTTTAACCGCTCGACGGGTACCTTAGTTCTAATTACGAAAGCAAGTATATAAATTAGTTGTCTGATATAAACAGTCGGAAATGTATGTGGGGACGAATCTTGTAGTTAAACTAGGTAGCAAATTTCCTAATTTACACTTTATGGTCTCTTCCATATAATGTATGGTAATGGTATTTCTATTATTTTGCAAATAACTGAGACATTGTGGATAATTTTGCGAAATAGTCACAAGTTTGAGAAATAACAGAAAAGAAAATTAGGTGCGCAAAAAGTATTGCACCAAGCTCATTTAATATTTAGATCTGACATTGTTGAAGGTTAAAATTGCGGCGAACCTGAATTGCGCCAAATATCCATTTGTGTCTTAATCCCACACCTGAATGATGCTCTAAAATCTAAGAAGGTACTTAAATACAATAAAAAATTAGTTAATATAACAGTTTTTTGTCAAAATAAAATGAATGAGTTCATCATCTTAATAAATGGCTGTTTATTATATCGACGAACACTTCATATATAATAAACGGATTTATTGATATGAAGAATACATTTATTAATTGTCCAATGAAAAATCTCTAAAGTTTGTTCCGTTTCTCACAAAGTGAGTTCATAAACCGATAAACAGGTTTCAATTTAAGAAACCTAATTCATTAGTGTAATAAACTTATCAGTTAATAATTTTTTTATCACTTTAACAAAACGAAGTCAACAGGATTTATTGAATCCAATTGTTTTATTATTTTATCGCAATTTCGAAGACTGTTAATAAACAAATAAATTGTCTAAATTTATTAGTTTGAATTCATCAAAGCAAAATTTCCAAAAATAGATATAACAGAGAATACTCTGTCGCACAATAAACTAAGAACATTTCCCAAACTTCCAACGAGCGTATCAGACATGCAGCAGTATTTAAGTGCAAATATTATAAACAATGTCCAACATAATATAATACTGTTCAATTGTAACAAATTTACCGTTTTTGTGCTAGCAATCCATTGTATATGAACGGCACATTCGAATATTGCACTAAATATTTTTTACAACTATTTACAATTTTTGGTTTTTCAAACGAAATTTATTTGTCTCTTGTATATTGCCTGCTTAAAGAATAAAAAAAAGGAAACATAGCTGCTTACTTCAACTACTGAAAAAAATCAAGGATTGCCTTTCGACCCTCTGCAATCATTACTTTGCTTTTGCAATCGTTATATTTAACAGGGTTGTCACAGATCCGGAATCTCAAGGGAAATCAGGTATGGTTATGTTATAAACAATGAGCACGAAAAGTTGTATGTTGTGATGGTAGAAGATTGTTTTGCTGTTGAAGTGAAGTTTTGACAATGAATATTTTTTCGTGAAGATGTAGTGCGATAAATACTTTTTCTTTTCACCCATAGCGATTTTTCCAAAGTACACTATACTGTACTGCAGTCCTGAATTTTTCTATTTATCATTTCCATGCTTTTTTAAAATCTATAAGTTAAACTCACTCAGGGTTAGTAGTTATATCCTTCCCTTGTTTTCCAATAATCACATTAGCTTACGATGATATTTAGTTTATTAACAAAATTGTTATAAATTATAGTTCCATATGTGATGCTGATTAGAAAAATTTAAGAGCAGAAAATGTTGGAGGTATAAAAAGTTTCAATCGGCTGCATACTTAGTTCTTCAAGCGCCCTAATCGATCGCGCAGTTCTAAAATCGACTTTTTTTATTTCTTCACTTTTATTCTGCTGCACTGAAAAATCATGTTTACAACTCAAGATGGGTTTTACCAGTCAGCATCAGGTATAGTACTAATTTTTAAATAAAATATATGCTACCTAAATATCAAGGAAATTGAAACTAAAATTTCTGTGGCAACCCTGTTTAAGTGTAAGTGAAACTTTTCGAAACAGTCATGTATCAAGCTGTCGCTTCCGGTTGGCACAGTCTTGGTGGCGTAAAATACAAGAAGTTAGACTGTCTAAAACATTTTTGGCTTCATTTTTATTAATCCTGAAAACCTGCAAAAAGAAGCTTCTGCATTTGACCTCCAACTCCAAATGACCCAAGGATTTCATTGAATTCGTAAGCGCCTACTTTGCAGAACCAAATACCAACTACTTTTTGGGGGGATTAAAGAGATGGGAGCATCACTCGGGAACGTGCGCAGATTTGCGTTAAGAAATAAAAGTGAACTAAATAAAATAATCTGTCTTAGGTTACAAACTTTTCAGACTATCCTCGTATATTTTCGATACTTTTTTCAGGAAAAAAAGGGTGAAAATCAAGTAGTAAAAGATATTCCGTTTAGTAAAAAATGGGAAGAGCTACCAATAAACTAAATTTGGTGCCAATCTTCAGTAGTCGAGTAATTAGAAAAGTTCCTCTATACAAAATCAAAATAATAAATAATTTAAGTTTAAGATTGACTGGCGTTCTAAATGGCCCTAATGGCAAATATTTGTATCGCCGGTGAGACTATTGACACTGTGTGTGAACCACCGATGATACACATTTTCGTACATACCTAAAATTAAATTTCTGGGCCAAATTGCTTTGGTGGTTTAAACAAATTATTCAGAGGAACTCTTATAACACCCTACCATTCTACCCGTTCCTAATAGAAACAAATTGAATAGTGTAGAAACGTCTAACGTTCTGATACAATAATTCTTCTAACCTTATAATAGGAACACCTCATCCTCTCCCGTGTATATACGTAATATCGGCTGGAACTGACATCTTGTTTTATTATTTAGGAAATGGAATGAGAAAGCTGACGTCACGGCCGAAGTTCATAGCCGTCTTAATCCCAAGGAATTCTCGTCAAGACGCAATTTATCAGGTAAGACAAGCGGCCACTGTCTATCATAACCGTTTTTCGATTTTTTAATGTGTCTGAAGCGTTCAGATCAGATCATTTCTTCGACGATCTAGAGAATCGACAAGCTTGGCAACTTCTTGTTGTATTTTTATACAGCCGGTACTTAATAAATTGACCAAATTTAATTATATGTTGTTGACGCCCATACCTGTTCTTATACAGCAATACGTAGTAATAGATTATTATTTATTAAGTTAGACTGTCATGTACAGACGCGCGCGTTTCGCCATATCAGTGCATATTTGTGGAAGTCGATCAACTAATTGTTAATATATGGTATATAATTAAAGGTACCCTAATCACATAATTTGTTAATATATTTGCAAACTGTCTATACAAATGCGGCCAGGGATTCCTGACAGCCTAATTAGCCAGAGAATCAATGAAAGTAATAATTAAGTTAAACTGCCACTTAACTACCATGTACAGCATTACGGCTTATCAGTGCACACTTGTGGAAGATGGTAGTCAACCGCGGTGGTAATCAGTCATCAGACGTAATGCCTGCGATGCAATTGTAGAGATTGTTTGCAAATTGAGTGATTAGGGCACCATTAATTAGATACTCTCGCCCATACATGTTTCTACATTATTAATTTATTATTATTAGCTTACATCATTAAGATATTAATTGGCATTTCTACGTTATTACATTCACAAAAACTGAAAAGAAAATAAATGAAAACCGTAATGTTCTGAACTTACTAACGACATTCGCAATAAATAAAAAGTTCAAATGCTATCATCTTAAATATTGGAGAAAAATCACTGAAGATTTCAAAGGGAATCATGGCGAATAATGAAACCCCACCGAAGGCAAATCTGCAAGCAAAAAATTAAACGAAAAGCCACAACGGAATGAAGACTTGACATTTATCATTTAAATTTATTTTAACCGACACGTAATCGCCTAATCACTTGCAATTATCGCTACATAAAATTTATCCGGTTCGTTAGTACCATAATATTCTTATATGTCGTTTCTTAGAAAACGCATTAAATTCGACGGCGTTGCCATTACTGGTGTGCCTTCTTATAAACCTACCTTCTTAAGATGCTATTGTTTGTCTATAATCGTCGCGTAGACTACAGACAAATTGCCAGTTACGTTAACGGCTGATAGTTATTTTCGAATAATGGGAGTTCGCATATTATCTACTTTCTCTATCGTATAATAAGGAATATTGCTGTAAGAGCACAATTTTATGTTTATAGCGATGATAAAGCGGTAATAGGAAAATGATTTATTTTATCGAGCAATACGCAAACATATGTAAGATAGATAAGGGACAATGTAATACCAGTAGTACAAGGGTGTTTGTTGATAGTTCGTATTGTTGAGCCTTTCATGTTATCTTTAATTGGTTCGATAAGGGTAATTGAATTTGTATTCTATAATAAGCCGTATGCCCTCAGATAATTTTATTATTGTTTTGTGGATTAAAATAAATAGAATCGTTACATACATATCTATTAAAATAGATTCCAACAAAAATAAAAATTACATTCTGTGTAATGTGCACTTGTGGACTGTAAAATAATCGATGATTTTCCAAATTTTTGGTCCCTATACTTTTCTTCATATATTTAACACTCTACTCGCTTCTTGAAATAAAGGAAATTAGTAAAGGTTTAAAAATTCCAAAAATAAATTTGTGACTCGGAAGGATAACAACTATCAAAACTAACGCAAAATTAGTTTATTATTATTCGTTGTTAAGGAAATTCTCGAATATTTTTGTCGTAAACAATCCACCTTTGCATTGAGAACTGCTTAAACAACTCGCGGTATCCCTTCGATTAATTTTCTTAGTGTATTGCTATGGAATTGAGATGTTCCATTCTTGTTGGAGAATATTCCAGAGTTGTTCCTTAGAAGTAGGACCAACAATTCGGACTCTTTTATCGAGCTCATGCCACTGTAACTCAATAGGATTCAGATCGGGACTCTGCAGTGGCCATGTCATAATTTGTAAAATATGTGGTTCTTTTTGCACGTTCAGATAGGGCCGTTGTCGTGCATAAAAGTGAATTTCTCGCCGATTACTAAATTAAATTTTAATACTTCGCGGTAATCCTCTTTCCGTATTCTTCTTGGATTCGGTGTAACGTTCCTGTACCAGAGTAAGAAAGGAATCCCCGAACTGTAACTGAACCGTATTTTATTGTTGGTACAATGCACAGGGGAAGCATCCTCTCATTAACGGACCTTCTTATAAACACCCTCCTGGTTTGACCGAATACTTTAAATATTGGTTCATCGGTCCGTAAGACATTTTTCCACTGTTTTACCGTCCAGTTCCGATGTTCTCGGGCCCACTGCAACCTTCTCAATTCCGGTGACCCCGGTGTAGCAATAGTTTATAGGCTTCCACGCGACGTGTAAATTTCCTTCCACTCGCCGTTGTTTGACTGTGCGGATGCTGACGTCCGCGATTGAATTTACTCAGTATTTCTAACACTTTGGTTATTTAAGTTAAACCAAATATATATTAAGATTTTGATCGGTAAATGCAATAAAATTTAATAAATTAAGGTATTATAACACGCCTCTTTGCAATTCATATCACCTTCTTTAATATCCCCTATAGTTACCTAGCTCCGTTTTTCAGATGATTTTACACATAGAGCGGTGATTCAAATTTTAGTTGATTAAGTATTTCTTGAAGTTTTCGAAAATACGTCTAGGAATTTTTTATATCAATTACATTTTGTAAGATGGCATCCATAACGTTGCTAAATTTTTATTCATGATATTTCAGATAAACATTTTCCTGAACCTAAAATGAGTCCTTTACTAAATTAAATATTAAGCTACGGAGAAAAATTTTTTGTTTAATATCACATCATCATCAATACTATTTGTAACTTTTGTTTCGCTAAAGATATTCGTACAATTCCAGCATCTACTCGAAGTAACCACCATTTTCCTACGTACATTGTCTAGCAAGTTAACAAGCACAGCGTAAAACGAATATACGTATTTATTTGAAGTATAGTAGGTACCGTAAACCGGAGTTACTTTATGGCGCACTTTGTATAAATCAGTATCCAAATTCTCTAAAATTGACTAAAATAAAAACATGGGATAAACCCCTCATTGCAGATCATTATTTTGCTATATTTGTTCTAATATGTTCTTTAGTTAACCCAAAAGAATCACAATTTTACCCTATCGTTTGGGGTTACTTTGTGACAATTAAGTGTTTCTAAGAAATTAAATGTTTTCACTGATTATCACAAATCACATTTCTACTTAAAAATTCATATTAAATGAAGCAAAGCTTGAGAATATTGAAGAATATTGAAGGAACTAAAGAGCACAATAATATTTTCTAAGAATTATTGGAATTGCGGCTACGGACATGTACGAAATTCATATGCTGGTGAATAAGTAGGGCAATGTCAGTTAATTATTAGCTGTTATCATTGATAAATGTTCGCATTCATTCATTTGTTATTTTTGTTTTTGTTTGTATTATCTACTGTTCGATTGTTTTGAAGAACTTGGCAAAACACAGCGTATAGATTAATTGTTGTTAAATGTCTGCCTCACTATTGAGAAATAGTGAGCCAGACATGGAATAAAAAATTCGATATATTAAAGGAAGAATTAGAAAAGTATGAACACATACCAATTTCAATATTTACCTGAGAATGAATAGTTAAATATGGAAATAAGGTAAGGAATAAACAAAATAGTATAATTACATATTAAATATACTAAAAAATCCGCGAAACCCAAAAAAAACTCAAGACAAAATTCGCAAAAATAGAATCGGTAGTGAGGAATATAGAAAACAACTGGGAATGACATTGGTTGTAAAAGATAATAGATTAGATAATAGATTAAAACTGAAGGGAATGCATAACACAAAACATAGAACAATAGTGTAAGGAAGCCTGCTAATTAGTACCAGATAAAAGCTAAATGGAAAAGATTAACGTTAAGGACTCGGTTTGAGTTCATATTATTTTTAAACTCCGAGGAAAAATTAAAAAAAAAACGAATTCTCACAATCTCAACTTGTTTGATTGTGAGAATTCACCCCTATTTTTTATATTTCTTAGAATTAAAAGAAGGATTAAAATATGGATTTGACTAAACTCTTTGGAACGATTTATATATATTTATACAAATTTTATTTCCAATTATCCTCCATTGTCTCTTATATTTGTTTCGTTAGTTTTAGTATTGTTTTGGTTTTGAATCGTTATTATATGTAGCATGCTATAAACACTTCATTTCATCAATCGTAGTACTACAGATATATTGAATGACCAAGAAAATAGAGGAATACTAGCAAATTTTGTGGGTAGAAACGTTGATTCATTTGTCAATGGATGTATTATAGTGGCAAAGATATGTACTTACATCTTAATTCACTAATTTTTATTACTTTAATTTCGGTATTCGTAAAGTATTAACATTTAACTAGAATTAATTTTGATTAGTTTTCGAATTCTGATATTCTATTATTTTCAATAATTTACATCCGAGAAATATGTTTTGTAAAAACACAAAACTTATGCAATGCACATTATACGGAATCCAGCAGACTAAATCCACGTCAATCTATAACATCAGAAATGATCGTCGTTAGCTTAGTTGGATTGGCATTCCTGGGACAACAAGTAAAGATAGAAAAACATATTTTTTAACAATAGACATTTTTGGAAAAAAAGTATCTAGAAATTCAATTTTGATCAACGATTAAAACATCACATTCACTTAAAACTGTTAAAAGTAATGGAAGATATATTCTGAAGAAATTAACTCGAAAAGCCAAAGAAAACAAGTAGAGGAGATTTGGAAGAAAAGGATTTGGAGTATTAACCTAAAAGGGACCACAAGCGCAAAACACTTACTACAAATAAATTGTGAAAAGCGTTGAGAATAAAAGACAGAAACTTGTGGTTATCATTTAATTATATTATAATAGTATATTTGGCAATTATTCTCTGAAGGTGACGCAGATTTGAGCCAATACAAGTATCCTTTCCTGCTGGAAATGCTTACAGAATTTTCTCTTCGACAGTAATATATCTCTCTAAAAATATCCCAAATCACTTTATCAAATTATTCTTTTTCAAAGATGCCTTGCGTCTTTACTTTTTTATATTTTGTTAATTTATCTGTCTACTCCAGATGATTAAATTTGAAGATGGGACGTCTTCTTCTAGGTAATGTAGAAAGTGTTTGAGTGGATACAAATTCCTAGTAATTATTTCAATTTTATTTTAGAATGAAGTGTATTCACAAGTAAACCAAGTTTCCATAGAAAAAGACCTAATTAACTCTATCGGAAGAAGTCTATCACAAACCGCTAAAAAAATTTGGCATATTATTTTATACATTATGGATACCAAAATATCCACACATATTGTACTTCCTGCCCAAGAAATATCCTTATCGTTTCATATACGTAGGTATTACAGCATGAGTAACACGTACTTTCCTATCTCTGTCAATCCGATACGCTGTAGATAATACGTTTGTGTCTATCTCGAACTTGCCTAGCCTCCATATGTTTTTCCGTTGCGAAGCTTCAAATTGTCCGACTGTTAGATAGTACCTCTACCAATCCTATCAAGGGTTGACAGTCGATTCCTTGCCGACATTGTTGTACATTCATGATTGTGATGTGCGGTGCGTAAACGATGTGATAGTGTGTTCCATGGACTCGTTTTCGATGTTGCGATTTATGTGTCAATCAAACGTTTCCGATATTATTTAGTAACTTCAAGTGATAATATGACAATGGAATTAAATTGTGCTGGCGAGAAATGTAAATTTGTGTACGAATCACGGGAGGATTTGAGAAGGAGTTGCTGTATATGTTTACGGAAGAGTAAATATTGTCTTTTTTTACAGTTCATTTAGTCCTCTTTTACCGGTTTTATTTTTTGCGTTTTCGTAATTTATTAAAATATATTCCATGTTATCTAAAACGAAAATTAAAACCTAAATTATGTGTACACATAACAGACATTCTGCTGTTTGATATTTTCTTTTTTTTTATCGTATGTGATATACATTTTCATTATCAAGCGGTTTTTGTATGCTATAATTCGAATATTGTTTGCGTTTTTCTTTTTCAGGCACAAAACACACGCGTTTTGTTCTTATGAATAATTGAATGGTTTGCATAAATATTTCAGTTTTATGCTATTATTGTGTAATAAATTATTCACGGTTTATCAATATGGATATTAAGCTGTTATATATTAAAAATAATATCAGAAATTGTATATATTCTATGTATCTCCGTGATGCTAAAAATAAAGCAAATTTATTAAATTTATTCCCTGTGCACATTAAAACGCACAATAGAGGGTGGCATGTTAACAACATAAAAAATAATTTTTTAATTATTTTTTAACTACATCTAACAGTTAAATCCAAGATTGAAACTTTAAATTAGGTTTGATATTTATTAACCAGTTTGACAATTCAAATCATGATTTATGTATATTCATGTATCTTATAAATTTTAAAGCATTCACCACAATTTGCAGTATCATACCTTAATTTACATCAACAAATTGTTCGCTGTATTCCTAAATTTCGTGAAATCGCCAATCCGTGTGATAGACTCGAGGAAAGAACTGCAGGAACTATTGTTGCCGGTGTGCAAAATTCGTGATTTAATTGTTTTACTACTAAGCAAGCCAAGAAAACCCTTATGTCGTGTATAAATAACATTCCATTCTGAAAAGGTTGGTATTTGCATGGGTGCATATTACTCGGCTCCGGCGGTCATTTCTTAATCGCTCACATTAAAAGGGTCGCAGGTTAGTTTGTTCCGATATAATTTTGGACAAGCCTAGTAATTAGTGAAAGTTTCCACTCTTAATTTAACTCATTATTTTATACTCATCAACCCAACATATTTGAATTTTTAGAAATTTTGGAAAATGTACAAGGTGGCACTAGGAAACACATATTTTTATTTTTCTTTTTCTTCCACGAGCTTTATTATTATTGACTTAGATTACCACATTAGCCATTTAAGCTTTCAGCAGCAACTTATTTGCATCATTAATTTTAAACGTAATTCGAAGTTTCAATCTTAAGCTTAAGCAAAATTTAACTGTCAGATATAGTTGCACCCAACATTAAAAATAATTTAAAAGAACATTGCCCTTTCAACGTTTCTCAATATTATGTGATCATTTTTGAATTCACCGCATTGGCTAAACTTAAAAGAAACTTTGATAACTACGTAACTTTGATTATATCCTTACCTAACTAAATCGTTTCCTTCGCAAAAGTTCGCTGCTTGTTTCAGACACTTGATGCAGTTGGTAAACTTTAAGATGTACTTTTCAAACACATTATATGGTCTTCTGATCTATAGGAATTTTTTTTCCGCTAATATCTTCCATTACCTCTTCATTTTAATTAATTAATCATTTTTCGTTAATAAAAATCACTTGTAGCCAATTTTCAGTTCTAGAAAGCTAATTAGCGAATATTTTATAGGCCTAATTGATCTAGGAGAACATTATTGCTAAAGAAGTGCTTACCAACTTTCTTAATGGTGTATTTTTTATCAGGTTAATCGATTGTACGCATAGCATGTAAATAATTTGCATTAGCTCACCTTACTCCTAAAATCAAGTGTTTTGGAGATATTTACAGTAATGTTAAAATGTTTGCATTTGCACCACTCTTGTTGAAATTCAATATTTAAGAATGCCATGAAGATTAAGGTATTTATTCTTGTAGAACGAAATAGAAGGTCGTGCGTACCACACCTTATCGTTATCGTTATTGAGCAGATGGTAGAGATAGCTCCAGCTTCGCTTCTCTTGTCTTAAAAGTAAATAGTCCGAATATACATACTCATTAAGGTTTATACATTTCTGCACGCATTCGAACCAATTCTCGAAACATTTTTTTCCACTGTGAAGGTTGCATCACCAAAACGTGGTTTTTGAAGGTTTCAACGGCTTTTTCAGATGATGAAAATCGCTTTCCGCGCATTTTTTGGTTGATACTCGGAAACGAAAAGAAGTCGTTAGGCAATAAATCAGGTGGACACGAGCAATCATATCTTTTTCTCTTTCAAGTAACCAATTGCTTGACGTGCCGCCTGAAACTTCTGGTAAACAAATGGTTGTATACCATTCAATTAATCCTCCAAAGCAATGCTCGCAACATCCCCAGTACAACGAAAAAAACATACAATCATTTTCTTGGAACTGCTTCGTGAACCAACAACTTCTATTAGTTTTAGTTCATCCGGAAACACCCAAACAATTGACTGTTATACATCGAAGTTTCACTTGTTACGAAATTGTATACAGACTCTGAAATTCCTCTATTAAATGTTTTGAGAATTTCCTTTTGGCAATTGACAAAAGCCTTTTTTCGTGCTTGGGATCGAAAGCAGATCTCCTTCGCACCTAAACGATGCCTCTATCTCACACAAGTCATATGCCGATCCTTTTTGATCATGTTGTTTGGACTGAGTTTAGTCGACCTTCACGAAAAGCACTACCACGATGAAATTCTGCAAATCAGTAGTAAATGGATCTTTTCTGATTTATTACCAAATATTGAACGAAGCAATTCGAGGCACTGTTATTGTGTTAGAGCTTTATTAAAATCAAAAAATCATCCAACGAAAAGTTTCAGGTAAAATTTCAATTTTTTTGAAAAGTTCCTTTTTTTAAACGCTCACTGCAAACAAATTACTCGGTCAACTACTATATGTTTAATATATACGGGGTATTCCATAAAAAAATTGAATTAACATGAATTAAGCTTGACAATGATTTCGATCTTGTAGAATCCAGTTGATTGATTTTTAATTTTTAATTCCTTGCAAATAACGTATATTTCCTTGCTTTTTCTTGTATGGTTATCCTTCGTTTTCTCCTACTATTTGACGCCCACATTTTGTAACAATGAGATGCCGTTGGTCGCAGTAGTCTTTTTCCATCTAGTACTCATTTTAAATTTCAAATCATGGAGGTAGTGACAACGCAAAAAAATACCGTGAGCACGTATATATGAGCAATACATCAAAATATTCCTAGTTACAATTTCTTAAATTTTCCTGTAGTAATAGAAATTCTTACATCGTCCCAGGTTTAGATAATACCCGTTGGTAGCTTGTGTAGGTTGATTACAATATCATTTTCACCAGTGCGTATTGCCGCAATATATGCGCAAACATCACGGTAATTTTGGGAATTGTAACTTTATCACATCGTGAGTCAGGGACACAAAGATATAAAAAAAAAACACAAAATTTTAGATAGAGAACTCCCATCGTGTTTGTGGTCACGTTATTTATATATTTACATATATGTGTACAGAATAATATTTCAATATTTTTAATAAATATGTAGTTTGTCCACTGAATATTTTACATACTTTTACGTTTGAGGTGAATCGAAACTGGGACAGATGACTACAATTCTTGTATGGGAGAAATATATTTACACAAATGGGAATTTTTTTCTATTGATTAATCGTCTTATAATAATGAGTCACCCTCACTTAGGTGACCATTGGCGGTTAGATTTGTTGGAAATAGAATGTTATTGCTATTGGGGAATTTTAAGCAAATTGGATTAAAACGTTTTGACAACTTCTAAATTTTCTGGTAAAACCCTTTGAATCTTCAATTATTGCAAAAAATATCTAAAATTGCACATTCTTTACTAATCCTTTATGATGTACTAACGCAACATATTCATTCAGTTTATTCAAGAAATCACTCTGTACCACACTTATAAAATGTTATATTCTCTTTAAGCGCACCTGTGTTCAGGAAAGCAGGTTCCGATGACATTTACTTCACGAATCGTCCGCTTGCAATAATAGCGTCAGAAATAGATTCATTCAATTTAGCCACGCCGAGAGAGCTTAACAATATTCCAATTGCGTCACTACCGTATGTCTTGATTTATTATTATGCTTGGCCCACCTTCCTTCGTGAAGGCATTCAACGCTCACAAATAACCTGCTCCAATTCTACTCTTGTTGTCTTATCTATCTGGCGCACATGCTTGGCAGGTTGATTTTTATACGCGTCTACTCCAGTCAATAATTGCCTTATCGATTATGATAAAAAAGAACACACATATGCACGTGCATAATTACACGCAGGAAGTACGATGTACATAAATTTTGAGTTTTATGTAATATTATCAGAGTGGCCATCTAAATTACGTAGTTAAATTATTAAATTGGTGGCAGTCTACACAAATGAATATTTGATATAATATACTTTCAGGGAAAACAATTTTCAATACATTCAATAACCATATCAAATGAATCAGCTTTTATAGAAAAAGAAACGTTAATATTAAAATAAGAAAAAGTGAGATGAAGTACCTATAACGCTTATTATTCCGTATTATATTGTCTCATTACAAAATTGAATTTAATTCGCTTGTAGACCGACATTGAATTTGAATTTAAGCCATTTCACTAAGGAGATATTTAATAGCTGAAGCTCACCTGCTAACAAATGTGTAAAAATCTGTAAATCCGAATCCAACTGATAGCTAAGAAAATCTATTTATTTCTTTATATTCCATTCCAAAACATGAGTATTATATTAAAAAGTCACAACCTCAATATCATTGGCATCATATGGACCGACGTTCGGCCAAATTTCGCTTTAGCAACATCTACCAAGGCTGTTCCACTTTTTGTTTTAGTTTCTGGAGCAGTTTATATAGATTCTACCCCTCGCTACTTCTTTGCGTTTTATTAAGCTAATCTATCTCCAGCTAATAATAATTCTTCGTTCCATTTTCTTCAGCTTCTTAATGTATTTCTTTTTTATAAACACGAAGAAAATAAATTATTTTGTGCCTTTACAATAATTTCGTCAATTAATTATTTTTGGCAAATGCTACGGGTAACAAAGAAGCGAAAAAGGCAAATCAACCTCATTTAGTTGGAGTCGCCTTTGAGAATGGACACTTGACTAAGTGACTTATTTTTAAAGCAAATTCAAATTTTGCAGTGTTCAAATTTTACTTTAATTACAATTTTTGAGGTTAGTGTTTTTATTCTATTAATTTAGTTTTCGAGAACGTTAATACATGTAATTTACCTTTTTTTTAACTGGCGAAAGAGTATCTAGATAACACTGGCAGATTTGCGACAATAAAGCTTTTAACTTAGTTAAATAAGTATTCTTAAACTTATAAGATTACAGTAGTCGTATTAAGTTGGAGCACAAATAATTTTTTTTGGGCTTCGTGCTACAGCAGTAGTAACGAATGGTCTATAAAACAAGTCCATAATTTAAAATTTCATTATTTAAGTGCAATTTTTCTTTTTCCTCCTTCAAGCGATTAAAACTGTGGATTAATTATAATATTGAATGTAGATTAAAGAAAGTGAACTATCAAATGAAATAGAATCTTGGGAGGTTCCAGAGAACGTGGCTAATGCTTTCGATGAGAAAAATAAGGGGAATTTGAGATAATAAAAATATTTCGTATTTTATACCACATTTTCCGATAAGTCCGAATACCAACCTTCTGCTCAAAAAAACTGTTCAGCCAAAGCATCAGTGGATTTAGAAGGAATGTTTTTTTTTCCTCGATTTGCACAGATATACTCCATCGCTTTTAATTTGTACATTCATCACTGCCAGCAATTTTGGGTAAGAAACTTTTAAAATTAATAAGGCCGTACACTCCCTCGGCAACTTTGTGATAGTCAACACTATAAATAACGGATTGAGTAGTTTTCACAAAATTGCTCAATACTTAAGAAAATTCTATAATTTTATTCTAGTTCATATCTGACACTGGAACATAATATCCTAGATGGTGCAAGTCTTTAATGAATTTTCGTCCTTGTCGAAATTTGTTGTACTATTTAACCTCTATTTCGTGAAAATAACTGTAACCACCATCACACTTGTATAAATTTCTACTGATTGGAACATTGGTCATTGGGGCTTATATTGCAGTTATGTTGTCAGTTTATAGCGCAATCTCTCGTTCACAACCGCCTCAAAATTTTAGCCAAACCCACATCAAGCACGAGATTCAAGCGTGGTTGCGTCATAGATGCCACCAAAAACAACTTATTGAACTCAGAAACACATGTTTTTTGTTGATAGTTTGTGTTTGGCGTAATATTTGATACAGAAAAGTTAATTTATGCCCGTGTTCCCCTATGGACAACGATCAATAATGAATGTACTTGAAGAATTTTTATGGAAATACTGGGTGACAATTAAAAGAAGTATGCAGCTTTCCAAACAAAAACTGCTTGATAATACAGGGTGAATCATTCAATGCAACTCTCTTTCTCAGTTGCTTGGCGATAAAAGTCCCGATCTAAATAGTGTTTATTTTATAAAACATAGCGTGATCAAACGAAATTATGTCGGCGTTTACAACGCCCGTGCCGTTGTGGTTTTATTAATTGTAACATTGAAAAGAAGAAAACACTGAATATTATTAGCTGATTACTGATATTTAAATAGTCAACCCAAACAGCTGAATTCCAATGTCATAGCGATTAAATCACGTCTGCATAAATTAAGAAGTATTGTTGATACATGAAAATGGAGATATTGTCCAAAAAAAAATTGAATTTTCGAGATTTCAAGAACAAAGAAGAGGTGAGAATATTATCTCTTAAAGCATGGAATTAATTAAGAATTACATCTTAAGATTTCTGAATTAACGTAATGCGTACTGTTTAAGAAGCTTTTCCTGAACAGAAGATAACCGAGGCGTGCTAGCACCACTAAAATATTCATGTTAATAACAATGTTTCCAGCACGTTTTAGGCGACCGTGAAATAATGTAATACTTTTATGCTCTATTGTAGCTGACGCTGTTACCACGTAATGTCTTTTTAAACAACAGACAACACGTATTCTTAGTACCATCATTATGATTATTCCATTTTGCGTTTACAGCGCACCTGGAATCGTAAAGTAAATGTTTAAAGCCTACTAGGTGTAAACACAGGCAAGGGTCGCAGGTGTAAACTGAATAGGTACGAAAAAATGTTATTAAACCAACAGAGACGTGAGGATGATTATAGTTTTTTAAATGGATAATAATCTGCAGTAATTAAGTTTTATGTCATGTTACCTTGTCGCTCAAGTATAGAAGAACGAAAGCAAGATAAAACGTCAAGATTATACATTGATCTACATGACCATTCAGTTGTGAATAATGACTTTTAGTAAGTTATAGACGTTGCTTTCTTTTTTTCATGTAATTAAATGTCTTTTTAAGAAAGGGAAAAGAAAACAGACAGCATGGTGGACCGAGGAATTAAAGAAACATACGAAGATGAAGAAAAAGGCATGGAAAATATATCTATCAAACCAAACAACAGAAAATTATGAGAAGTATAAAAGTGAAAGGAAGAAAGTTAAACAACTAGTAATAGAATCCAAAAATAAAACATGGAGAGAATTCGGGGAGAAGATGGAACGTAATAGTAAAGAAAATCAAAAGATGTTCTATGGATTTCTGAAATCAATTAGACAGGAGAAAGCACAAGAAATACATCATCACATAAAAAGTAAGAATGGAAATATTTTAACAGATAATAGAGAAATAATAGCTAGGTGGGAACAATTTTTTCGAGAGCTGTTGCAAGATGAAAGAGACGAAGAAAATAAGAAGGAACAAGTGAGAAGAGAGAAAGTTGATAACAAAGAAGTAGATGAAGAAATCAGCATGGAAGAGTTAGAAGAAGCAATAGAGAAACTAAAGAATGGGAAAGCCCCCGGAAGTGATAAGATAACAACAGAAATGTTTAAAAACATGAGTATGAGAGGAAAACAAATAATGCTAGACATATATAAAATCATATGGAAAGAAGAAGAACTACCAAACGAATGGAAAAAAACGTTAATTGTGCCAATATATAAAAATAAGGGGGATAGAAGACATTGTGACAATTATAGAGGCATATCATTAGTAAACACTGCTATGAAAATAATGGAACGAATACTAGACAAGAAAATAAGAACAGCAATAGGAGATACATTTGAAGAACCACAAAGTGGGTTCATAAAAGGCAAGAGCACGCAAGACCATGTTTTCTCTATTAAACAATTAACACAAAAGATGTCACAAGAGCAGAGGAAATTATACTTGGCATACATTGATTTGGAGAAAGCATTTGATAGAGTACCAAGAGAGAAATTATGGGATATTCTGGAAAAAAGGGGCTTGAATAACAAATTAATACGACTCATACAA
This sequence comes from Marronus borbonicus, assembly GCA_902655005.2. Lineage (NCBI taxonomy): Eukaryota > Metazoa > Arthropoda > Insecta > Coleoptera > Scarabaeidae > Marronus > Marronus borbonicus. Next base: position 2,794,365 of record LR737405.1, read on the forward strand.
ATAATATACAATAACAACATAAATGCTGTCATCTACAATAACACCGAATCGGAAACCTTCAGAACAACAGAAGGTTTGAGACAAGGAGGAAGCTTGAGCCCAGTCATGTTTACTACGTACATGGATGAAATACTTAAAGAATGTACCAGAAGAAGTAAAAAACTTACAATAGGACATATGAACCTACAGCGGGTGGCAATCTCAGAAGGCGCATTCGCGGATGATGTAGTACTGATGGCAAAGAACGAACAAGATCTACAATTAAATTTGGATATATGGAACTCTGTACTGAATGAGAGTGGAATGAGAATAAACAAAAATAAAACGAAAGTAATGGCAATAGGAGAAGAACCAGTATTAATGAAGATACAAATCGAAGGGACAAAAATAGAACAAGTAAAAACTTTTCAATACTTGGGAGTTACAATTGATGAAAGCGGGTCGCAAGAAGCTGATATTAATAAAAGAATAGAAAAGACAACGAAATTGTATTATGCTATGAGCAGTAGATTTATAAACAAAAAGGAAATATCTAGTACAACAAAAATGAAGATATTTAAATCTATCTACCGACCGATCCTAACGTTTGGCTGTGAATCATGGATATTGAACCAAAGACAGAAAAGTAAAGTACAAGCTGCTGAGATGCGATATCTGAGAAGAGTACGAAGAGTTACCAAATACGATAGAATGAAAAACGAGGACATAAGAAAGGACCTAGAGATAACGCCGATTTTAGAGTTTGTTGAACAAAGACAACTAGGATGGTGGGGACATCTACAAAGGATGAGCACTACAAGACAACCGAAAAGAATATGGGAAGCAAGAATTGCGAAGAATAGAAGAAGAGGTAGACCAAAACAGACATGGAATATGGTAATTACAGAAATTTTGAAAGGGAAAGGTGTAACATGGACAGATGCAGCTAAGATAGCAAAGGACAGGGCGAAATGGAAGAAATTTGTGAACAGCTGAAGAAGAGATACTGCCTACACCGTTTAACGGTAGACAGGCTTTGGATTATATATATATATATATATATATAAATGTCTTTTTAGTACATTGTTTATAAAAAAATATTGTAATAACCGATGATTACGAAGCTAATAGCCCAGAAATTATACGGAAATTAGTATCATTATAGTGATAAACAAATAATAATCTGTTTCCGGTTGGGAAAAAGCAAATATTCACGTTAATTAAGAATAAAAATTTTGTTATGAGCACTTTTCCCAAATTCCTATAATAAATTATATCCCGTGATAATTTTTGTCAAGGAAAATAATATACCGATTGCTTGCGTTCGTCTTGAGGATGAGCGCAGTGAAGGAGTAAAAGAAACGGCTTAGATGTTTCAGTTTGTTAGAACTGGAAGGGTCTATACGCACTGTTACACTGTGCTTTTGCAGGCTCAAGTAGATGACTTGCTTTATCTTTAGTTAATACATAGGCACGTCGTACACATCATAGGACAAATATATTTCTTGTCCAACACATTGGATTCGCTATATGCAGATAAAAATACGGTACTGGATCTAACATCGTTTTAACACTGTTTGGTTGTCCCTCGCATCCATTTGCACAAGTAGCTAGAATCGAGGGAATTAAAATTTTATGGTCGTGGAATACCGTAAAATTGTAGGAGGAATAAATTTTAATATTACATATGTTCCGTTTCCGTCAAAAGCTTTTTCGTTTCGGCGAAAAATTTCTCGAGTTAGTAACATTTCATGGCGGTGTAAAATATCTTTGTTGCGACGTAAAAAAAATTTGTTCCGGAAAATAGCGAGAACAATCCTTGTGTATTTTTGTTTTCAAAAAGCTAGTGAATCTCGATATAGAAACTGAAGATGATCAAAAGAAAAATGGTGCCAGGTAGTTTTGGAGAAAAAAGAGCAAACGGTCCTCAAGACTTGTCCTCTATCAAAGACAAAATAAAGCTGAGCTCTTTCAAAGCAAAAGTATATTAACAGTAAATAAGATATAAGCAGCAAAATTGGTAATATTTGACTTATAATAAGAAATTTGTGATCCGACCAGTTGATTAGGAAGGACCTCGCCGTGTATCCAAAGTTCAAAGGTTGGTCCTTCCTTTTTGATACTAAAACAACCAACTACTTGCTACTTAGTTACTTTTCATCACAACGGTGTTACTTTGACATAAAATAGGTGACGATTTAACTCAGCTGCGAGGTATATTTTCATTATTAGGGAGAACTTAAGCACTGTCCCCTTTTGCTCGGAGACATTTTTATCTCTGTACACAGATTGAAAAACCCGTCTACGAGTGCGAGTACGATAGCAATGTTCCAGTACGCCTTAGCATTTTAATTGCGTGTCGAAAATCGATCGCAAACGATGATTGACCTTATCAATCATGCATAAGACCAAAGGCTACTAAACGAATTGAGACATCACTATGCAAGCCGTTCTCAATTTGAAACCGAATGACCTAGTTACTCCTCAAAATTCGTTCCAAATTAACTTGTCCGGTGTGTTATTGTTTCTTGTTATTTCTTAAAAATGGACTAGTATACGCCCGAGCAAAAACTCTTTATAGAAAAGCAGCTTTACGGTGGTAATTCCGCGGAAGTAACTAAGGATATTTGCAGTTAACTACCATATACCGAAAGCCGCAAATACAATTCCTCCGATGGCGACCAACATCCGTCAAATTGGGAATATTATTAAAATCAGTAACACTGTTACCCCGGAAAGATTAATAAATATCCGTTAAAACTTCTACAACCGGTTTTATTGTTGTTAAGTTTACGATTTTGTTTTTATGGAATCATATCTATTTTTTTAAGGAGTAAATTTTTAGGATTTATCACCGTTTATTTGTTTTTTTTTCATTATTTATGGATCTCTGAATTTGTTACCTTGCTCGATGATATTTCTTCAATGAAAGTATTTGCGCTTCCATTATTTCCGTAAAGTTCTTTGGTTTTATTCTTTGTATTATCACAATGTAGAATACTTGTTTGATATAACGCTCAAATTTATATTATCAACACACGTTGCAATATCAGCAGCTAAAAAGTGTTTCCATTCAGCGAAGAACTTGAAATCATCTAAATAAACAAATAGATAGTCGAACAAGTTACATTAGTACAGCTCTCCTATCACTACTACCCCGTAGACGTGGGCTTAATTCGTCCCGTTTACAATCAGCTACCTAATACTAATATTTCAACCCGCAGGACGGCTGTGGGCACATAGTATACAGATTTTACGTACTATAACGTAATCAGATATTCTTACAGATCGATACACATTACGATGAAACAAACATGGAATATTATCACTTTCTTAAACATCACTCTATTGCTGCTTCCTGTTTGACGTACTATTGGATTTGTATGGCTGCGGAACCACGAGAGAAGAAGATCAGTATTTCATTCGCAAGCACAATGTTGCTCTGTAATGGTGTTTGATTGTAACTGTGTCTTTTCAGGCGTATGCTTAAAATTTCCGGTACCTTTGGGTGCTACATCATAAATATCAACTTTTATGACATTTCCCCGATAATCGATATTATCGATATCCCGAATATTATCAACGATGACATTTTCTCGGCTGAAGATTCTATAGAACTAAATAAGTGAACTGTGATTGAATTAGAAGGTTTATTATTAAAAATGTGGTATAAATACGTTTCTTTTTTTTTGTTTTCTAGGACATGGAGCTGAAAGTGTTTTACAAAAATTTCGAAAAACGTTTTCCCTGCGTTTCCAGAAGAAAAGCAGCAAGGAGAGTGGCAGCGCAGACCTAGGCGACGCCCTGCCGGAAATCCTCGCGGATCCGTCCGAAGATGATTCCCCTCTACATATCCAAACGACTGCCCCAACCACCACACAGCTGGATGTCAAAGATGAACAGTCTGAACAGAAATATAAGTAAGTATTGTTTAAGTCATTAATGCGGATGATGTAATCAAATAATGAGAAAGTTTGAGTTTTATATTTTGGGATACAAGCTGAGATGAAATAATTATTACAAAATACTTCAATATCGATATGCTGTGTTTATATTCTGTTTTATCATCACTTTAACATATTGTTTTATAAAATAAAAAGGTCGGCTTGCACGGCCAGAGTCAGTTGAAATTAAACATGTTCCGGGTTTGAACCGTGTCATGGTTAATCGAAAACTCGACGTTTCGCCCACAATCATATCATTCAGGAGAGGGAAAGGTAATAGGCCACAATTAATACGGTAACTAAACGTGTAAACCACGCCAAAGGGGAAACTGAGGCGAAAATCAACTGCGGTTGATTTTCGCATCGGGCGTGGTTCACAAGTTGACTAACTGCGGCCTACCATCTTTCCCTCTCCTGAAGAGGTCCCATATGATTGTGGGCGACACGTCGAGTTTTCGATTAGCCATAACACGGTCCAAACCCGGAACACGTTTAGTTTTATATTGTTTTATGAGTTTTTGGTATACTTGCGTGTTCTTTTTACCAACTAACTGCACTTGGTAATAGCACTGTACTATTATTACTACATATTAGCGTTACAAGAGTAACTTATTTGAAATATGGCTCTCTATCGATCTGTGAAAAGATATACATGCGGCATAAAAAGAGTTATTTAAGCAAACACCGAAACGCAATGCGTATCTTCTTTTTGATTGCACCATTTTATTGGTCACGATAAAATACACATATTTCACGTCTTGGCTACCTCAACAGCTACTCTAATAACAAAGTTGTTAATTTCAATTGGCCAATACAAATTTCATCGCATCTCTTTTGTTTTTCATTTTGGGGGTATAATACTACAAGGATACTTTCATTTCCTATCAAACTATTGAAAAATATACAGAATGTTTAAATAAACAATTCGAGTCAGCGCTGAAATTCGATGGGCAATTGTTTTTTTTTAATACCGCGGTGATGGGTGGGAGAAATCACCACTTCTGTGATGATACAGCAAAACAAAAAGAAAACAAACAAGAGAAGGAGGAATACAAATAATGATTTAGATAAAAGCTATTCACTTATTTTGGACAAGCAACCTCTTTCTCAAATGTAGTAGCTTTGCGACTTTCTTGGTTGTAGAACGTATTCCCTTACGTATATATAAAAGCGTCGTTTACTTCCTCCAAGTAATTATTACTTGCTTCCAGTAATCCTTTTTCTGTGTGTAACAATTAAGTTCCAAGCTTGCTACTTTGTTCAATCAGATTAGAAACCAAAACTAAACAAGCGCTTGGCAAGGTCTACAATCAGATTATATGTAAATATAACTATTTCTGCGGAAGTGTCTCAAGTTTCGTATTTCGGTTCACTCCTATTTCTAATATATACTACTTATATTAATGATACACTCACTTTCATCGCTCAACTTTCACGCTACATACAGATGATTTAAAAATCAGGGCGTATATGACCCTCTCGATTGTCTGCAAGAAAATCTGCATCAGCTATATTAGTGAGAGAGTATTGTCAGCAGCGTGTGTTATATCTACTACTCCAAAATTACATTTACAAGAAATACGAACAATTTACTTTCAGTTCAGTATTGAAATCATATTCTCAAGTCAAATGAAAGATCTTGAAGTACTATTTTAGATACAAGGATGATCTTCAACGAAGACCGTTGGGAACAAATGTTTTAAAATGTTGCGATTTATCTTACATACTATAAAATTCTCATATAAATTTCGTTACGCATGTTCAGAATCCTACAGAATACAATATACGTTTTTAAAGCAACTAAATTTAAACGTAAACAGAGAAAAATTATTCTTCTCTTTGTTTAAATTTTAATATGTGTGCTCTACCGAAGAGACGCTTTGCGAATGTGATTCTAGTTGGTATGTAAATAGTAAGTAGCTTGGTGGATAGTCTGGAATTACCAGACACAATGCAGATTAAATGGTTATATGCCACACATCACTCTTTCAGCTTATCAATTAACTATTATACTGCTAACGTTTCAACTATTAGGATTGGTTCCACAATAGGCGATTTTAATATTGATTGTTCTGCACATTATTACATTTACTGCAGCCACCACTTCGTCGCCTTGGAATAACGACAAGGTTCTATCTGCAGTTAAAAAACAATAAGTTTTTAGTCTGATAAGGTTCTGTCTACAATGTTTTATTAATTTTTAAATTTCGAGAGACGCTTAAATGTAATTTAGAGATCTCTTAAGACTTACTTATGTTTATGTTGTTAAATTTTTTGCTGTTTTGAAGCCTGTTCCAAAGCGTAAACCAAAAATTAGGATTTTGTATAAAATAAATTGCACATTTTCACTTCTTTTAAGCTTTTAGCGTTAAGAATCCAAATTTCTTTTTTGTTTGTATTTTGTGAATCCTTCATAAGCCCTTATAACTGTCGGGGTAAATTCTCCCATATTTCAATTAGAGCAGCGGCGCTAACTTGTTGTTATACTTGATCTGCATTAATTCTTAATTTAGGTCGTTTGTTTAACATCTTCCAGACATTCTCAATGGAATTTGAATCCGGGAAACATGCAGACCAATTCATTGCTGGCATTTCTATTTGGTTTAAGAATTTTGTTACACGCCGAGCGACGTAATGGACTATTGTCTTGCATTAAGCAGAAATTTGCTCCAATATATGCTGCAAAATGTACCACATGATCTTGCAGAATATCCCGAATATGCTTTTCTGCTATCAAACATTACCATTAATCGACATCAACTTTCTATGTACCCCTAAACATATGCCACTCCTTACCATAATTGAATCTTCACCGAAAGAGGCAGGAATAGTGTTCATTTTATTCTCCTGGACGTCGATACGATCTTTTTCTACGATAAATTTAATTTACACAGAGACGGCTCCCGCTTGTAAACAAAATTTGACCCCACTAAGCATCGTTCGAATTTTGATGTTCATGGACGAAGGTTATTCACGCTACTCGACGACGTCTCTGATGGTTTGGAGCTTTTTTTGTCCTATATGATTGCAAACCAACTTCTTTGAGTTTTCAAATTGTAACGCACTCCTTCCGGTTCGTTTCTTGTTTGAAATGATGTCTGACGCCTACTCAACGCTATAAACTAGTAATCTACAGTCGTTGTTAAAAGTTTTCTACGCTGATCTCGGCTTCGGATATGCTCTACAGTTTGCGCATAACATTACGATGGATTGTCGATTTGGATTTACCAAACATATTGACAATATCATTGTAAGTTCGACCATATTCGATAATTATTAAAGTCCTAGCACTGACTGACAACGATGGTAAATAAAACCCAAATTTAAACAACGATCAATTGAAACGCCACGAACTTTAATATAGAGAAAATGCGCGTTTTAAATACATTGCTGAAACTAAATATTTGCATGCTGACATTAACTTTGACACTGCCTAACCCGATACAAATTATACAAAATTAACGAAAAATTGGCATTTACAGCTATTGTATTTCATAATATTTGCTTTCGTTCCCTTAAATTTTTCAGTGTGCGTAATAATAATGAGATGTATTAGTATACTTTTTTTTAATGTAATTAAGCTGGATACTTATTGCCATATGAGACGCTCTCTTGTCCCCTAAGTCTCCACGGGAGTTCATCGTTTTAGTTTCCATCTTAAGTAAGTGTTCTCTTCAACAGTCATGTCTTATTGTTGTAACGCAAGTAATCATTGATGAAATCTTACTGAACCTGAACCTAAGTGACCTTGTATTCAGACACTATTTTTAGGTTTTGCTCATATTGGTCATATTAAAATGCGTATGCATCTAAGTCTGTCAAAGAGGATGCAAATCATCTTCCCTCGAAGTAGTTAAACAGACTTTTAAGCACTTTTAAGTTTTTATAGCATACATGTATTTCTTTGGAATACCGTAGTATATCTCTCAAGTGATACATTTATACATATGAAGGAAACCAAGAATGTAAACTAAATGTATCACTTGAGAGATATACTACGGTATACAGACGGATCAAGAACGTGTACTTGTTCTAGCGTTAATATGTTTAACGCTAGAGCAAGTACACATTCTTGATCCGTCTGTATACCAGATTTAGATCTCGGGTTGTCATAACACCCTCTTACATGTTTCAATAATTTTTTGGACATGCGAATTCCAGGACAGTTTAAAGTCCAATAACGTAGCCTGTTGACTGATCTATAATGCTTCATTGCGTAGAGTTGGAGGTTTCAAGCTGCCCAATTTCTGTTGGTGAAAGGTTATTTTAGAAGGTATGCTCTGGGGCTCTCCTTCTGGAGTCTACTTTCCCTATATTTAATGCTTAATTTCTAAATAAGTTAAAAGATTACACTGGTATTCCTCCCAACGATGAGTATCGAAATGTCAATGGTAGCCTGCGTTGTTTAATAAGACAAGTAGTTCATCTATTACCGTCGTTTTCTTGGAAACGGCTGGAACAACAAAATCAATTCTTGGGTAAGAAATTAGCAACAGCGCCTACTAGATGAATAGAACTCACAAGCAAGTTAAATTACTGGAATAGATTCTGTTAGAAAAAAATATTGCGCGTACGTATATCTGTATACTTTTGATCGGCAATGCTCTCATTCCATTTTCTCTAAATGGTCAACATTGGCAACCTGTTATCCGGCCTTTAGCAAAACGCTTACTCCCGCGCTAACACCCCCAGAGACATATGTATACAAAATAATCAACGTCCAGCGAGATGCAGAAGGCGTGCGCGCGAGAGATAAAACGATCAAAACTAAAGGAAATAAAAATAGAAATTAATTACGAAAGAGAAGGAGAACGGCACTCTCTGCGGCCGTATAGAATTGTTGATTAATTACGGACGCGTGGTAACGTACCGCTATTACACGTTGTATTCATAAGCGTACAGTTTCTCAGGGATGGTCCCCGAGGCGGCTAACGGTCAAAGCCGCAACAAGATGAAATTAATTTCAGCTCCGACTGGTCCGTTTCGCACCGTCTTTGTTGCTTCGCGCGCGCGCGTGTGTACGAATATATGGATTGCAGATTGAAATCGTTTTTCACGGATTGAGACTTAACGATCGGATGTTCACGTTGTACCGTTTTAGGTAAACTGGGGAGAATTGAGAATTACATTATTTAGTACACGTGTTCTTTCGTTCGATGAACAAAAGAACGAGGACGAAATTGGTTGGCGTGAAGCGTTGCGTGACATTCATAGGAAAACGGAAAATAGTCGATACATCTTTTATACTCTTTAATCCCCTGAAAGCCAGATTTTACATGCATTGGTGATTTTAAAGAGAAAGATATCGGATGTGATAGTGGTAGTGATGGGTTGCTACGAAGAAGCCTGCTATCAAATATCGAAAGAAACTGCTTTCTGCTTCTGGATGTACAATAGGGAAAATAAGTGTTTTTTTTTAACATAATTTTTTACGAGATTAAATTGCATATTTGGCTCTGTTTAATCGTGGCATAAAGCGCATTCGAAACATACAGGGTGTTCAGCAGTAAACACCAAGCTTTGCCAAATTCAAACATCAGAAACGTAATCACTTTAAGCAGCGCCTTCTGTATCCAGCATATAGGAAATTTATATCCAATATTTTTGTATAATGATGCATATGTCTAATATTAAAAGTAAACGGGATATTTCTGGTTAAGTGCAAATCCTGCATTAGGACATTGTATCAAAAGGGTTTTTGATGATAGTATTATTTGGTTACCATGACAATAGTAAAGAAAACATAATAATGAATACCATTCTGTATCAATTCATGCCATTTGATTAACCTTGATAAATAAATTGTTCTTTTCTGTTCTAAATAAATGTTTGGAATGGTATTTATCTAGTTATTTTCCTTTAATATTACATGTATTTACAATTTGCTCTTAGTTACAATTTACGACTTTATTTTTTGTTATGTTTCAAGTATTTTTACTTTGATTTAGAAAAGTGGCTTTATTTAGACTTTGTTATTTTATTATTGTTGGTTTCGAATAAAGTCTGACAATAAATGCAAATTAAGCAAAATTTTTAAGTTTCTACCTTAAATTTCTGATTATGGATGGCTTAATTTTTTCGGAAGATACTACCAAGAGCTGTACCATCTCAACAAGGATCTAAATAGACCACAAAAGAAATATATTTTTGTTGTGCTAGAACAGCTCCTTCGTATTGATCGAAAGCACCTTTTGAAAGGAGATCTATAGAAAAAGTAAAATGAAATACAAATGTTGTCTTTGTTATACTTTACACTTTTTATATTGAGGGTAACGATAACTAAAAACAACTCCAGGTGATAATAAGTTCGTTCGAACGTCACACTCTAGAACAAGTTCGGAACAGGTTTGTGTAACTGTGGCAAAAAAAAAACAAAATAACTAGGCTTCCAGTATAATGTTGGCAACAATCGAAGTTCATTTATGTATGTATATATGTATATAAAATGTGCAGAAAAAATAATATACAGTAAGATTCATAAGATAAAATTTACGTAGCATTACCTATTTTTCTCAATCTCCTTATTTTCTTTTACAGGTTTGGTCCATTGATTTGGCGTTCCAGTAAAGAAAGGAAGAAGTTGAACAAAGCAGCCAGAAGCGCTAAATGCAACAGCGGCGATAGCGGAATCCAGATAGAGGTAATTATTTTTAAGGAAGCCCTATCTCTACTATCCCTTTCCAATTCTAAAAATGAGATCATATCAGTCACCGAGTCACTCCATACTTCAATATAATACCTTTTTAACGCGTAATTTTATTTTTCTTTTAGTTTTCCCATCTCATATTCACACATTCTTCCAACAATCAGGATCTAATACTTTTAATGTTTAAGATCGAGTAGTAAAAGTTGCGAATCCCCAACTTACTCATTTACATATTCTAACATTCTACAGGCAGCTCCACTAATTATTCTCAAATTTTTACTAGGCTGCGAATAGACTAGCTTGGTAAGATATTTGTTTATATCTATATCTTTTAATTACATATCAATATATATATTTAATATTACTTATTTGGTATTTTTTTAAAATCGTTCCCATTTTTTGGAGTGGATATTTTTAGTTTTACTATATTCCTGATTGTGATTTTGAACCTGTTTTTTGGCAAGTAGTGTTTATAGTCGCCTTCTGTTTGTTCCGTTCCTCTATCTTCTCGTCTTTTATTTTTGTCTACCACTTGACTTACTTATATACAAGTAACCACTGTGATGCTTTTCACCTAATATTATTATTATATATTTTGTGATATTTGGAACTGTTTTTGTTATTGGTACATTTTCGTACTTATATTTACACATTTTTGTCCGTTGTGAGATGTTTCTAACTATTTATTGGCCTTGTTACAATTGAAATCCTTTGTATATAATGCAAGAATAGTTAAAATATGTATATATATTATTTTAATGACGCTATATATACAATACAGTATCATATTAGCTCTACTTTTTCCCATATATTTATAAAACACGCGAGAAATGAGGAAATTCGTAGCAACAAATCTGCTTTTCACCTAATTTATTCAAACGACTACGCTGCCGTATGGCGAAATATGTTTTATTCACAACAAAACGCCCTTACCTTTCCGCCAGGTAACTCTCCGCGAAATCTCTTAAACCAAACGTATCTGAAACGAAAGATTCAACAGCTTATAGCCCGGACGTAAATCCTCTTAATTTTTTTTTCTGTGAAGTTGTGTGACGACGTGTACGTGTTCTACAACAGACTCCAACTAGATAATGCGGGTGAACGAGGGCGAATAATAGAAGCAGCTGCACGTAGAAGAAAAAGGCGCATTGTAGCTCGTGCGGGAAATTTTTTACGTCACTTGCTACATGATGGCTAGGCGGTTACTTTGAGTTATGTTGGGTAGGTCGTCTGTTAGATTATATAATGTAAGCTCGTGGATTCTATTTCTTTTTTCCTAGATAACCATAAATAAATTGTTCCTTTACAGCATACACGCTTATTGTAGAATCGTTTAGTGCTAATTTGGATCTCATAAATGTAATTACTAGATGCTAAAGTAGTTAACACTCGTTCATTGGGTACTTTGCTTGATATAATTATATCAAATTATACAATAGAGAAGCTTAACTACGTAATTGTTTAAACTACACGCTTAAAATTATTAAATGAAAGGACAGTTCACGCGAATTTAATCATATTTTATATAGTACTATTGACTAATAATGATGAGACTTGATACTAACTAGCTACTAGATTAAGTTATTAGTCTGTTAATATTTGCTAACATTGGATGCCCGTTTAAACTAGTGAACTGTTTCATGAATTTGCATATACGAATGGAATTTTTTTATGGTATCTACCTAGTTTTGAAAATAACGAGTTAGAAAACAAATAAAATATTATTTTATTTGTTTATAAATGTAATACGGCGTTTTCCAAGTCATCGTTCGATAAAAAGCAATAGCAGCAGTTGTAATTCCTCAAAGCTGCATTCATTCAGCTGCACTACGTCGTGCACAATTCGTGGTTTACACATTCTGCAGTTGTGTAAAAGCAGTTTTTCAGCAGAGCTTTCTGAACATAATTGTACGGTCTTTTTTCATGCATAGCAGCTTTCAAGTTCATAATTGTGCATTTGATGACATTCCTCGTTATTCTACTCCCTTTTACCAAATACTCAATTGCGTCTTCATCTTACTGAGTGGTGAAGAACCCTTATGAATCCATTGCGTGGACCCTTGCTTCGCGGGGAAGTTCTAATAGCGAAGAATTAAAAATCTTCAACTTGACGATTTCAGCAATTCGTGGTTTCAGAGATCTTCCACGCTTTAGGTCACCATGAATGGATTCCCTGCCCCATTTGTGAATTGCTTGCATCACCATTTGATTTAGTTCTTACTGTTCTTTTCAGTGTAGAAACTCCCATCTCCCTAAAGAAGATGCTTCTATCGCCGACTACAACCAGAACTTAGGTTTATCTCACCTCCATATCATTGGTTTCTCATCCTCCCAAGAGGAGAAGAGATACACTACCTCTTCGGGCTCAAACAGTGCCTTATTATCACTAAACGAAGTTAGAGGAGAAAATTTTCTACTCGACAATATCAATCATTGCCGCAGGGTGCTACTTTACGTTGACGTACCAAGTTTACAGTTCGTGAATGTGTTTCTGTGTTTAGTTGAGTGTAATTTGTACGGAGGGCGTCATAATTGGAGAATTTGCATAAAAAGGACTATCATCGAATCTAGGGTTCTACGTTACGTTAATCAGTTTATGTGGATGTGCTTCTGTGTTTAGAAGGGCTCCGCAATTGAGGGATTTGATAAAGAGACCTATCATTAATGATACTGGTTGTTTTCAGATTTTTGTTGTCAAATGACGAATGCGTTCGCCGTCATTATTTGATGTTAACGCGCTGCCTTGTGAAGTAGCTAATAATGTTTAAAACTTGTATTCTATTAGCTCTTATACCACGGGTAATCAGAACAGAAAACTTTTATCGAGTAACAGTTTTATAAGTCCGGCTTAAACTAAAACAATATGGATAAATAATGCTTGGTTTAAATTGCACTTGAAACTATTCTAGAACCATCTATTTAACAAGAATCTTGAGAATGTACCGCCCTTCTAATCTACGTTGAACTGAAGTTACGTAAATAAGTAAATGCCCATCTATTGAATATTTTATGATTTTTTTTTTTAACATTGAATTTGATTAAAATAATACAATAGATAAAACGTTTATTTAACGTAGTTCCAAAACGTAAACGCGCGATATCATTGAGGAGAGAAAAGTTATTTCTATCATTTCAATATTAATTACAGGGAAACATTAAACAATTAAAATTTTTATTTAAAAATGAATTACACATTTATAACCCAATGCCCCGGGTCATATATTTGAGTTTCTGTGGAAAAAAGAATGTTTGGAAACCAAAAATTCTGATCAATTATGTGATTAATATTTTTAACTATTCTTGCATCAATAAAAACTAAAAAATTATGTGGCATTTGTTCGTAATTTTTGAACATTATTATTACTCTACTACACGTACTCACACCTTCCCCATCATACATTGCATATTACTGTTGAGATCTAGATTGCTTTTTTGATAAGTGGGTTGTCCTCTTAGGCGTTGTTTCTCAGTACATTGCTACCCTATTCACATGTATCACCTTACTTTGTGATGACGCTCTATCAACAAGAATGTCTTATATATCTCTTTGTATATTCGTAGAACAAATTAGACGAGAAAAATAGTATTTCGTCGAATAAAATTATAAATACCGATTTATAAAATTGTAGTACGTATCAAGTAGCGCCATCTGCCGACGGTGTTACTAAGTATTCTGCCTATGGCGAGAGTCGCCAATAGGGAAAATCTATAATGGGAATGATACAAAAGGAAGCGGTAATATCCGGTGTAATTTTGTTATAAATAGAATTTATTTAACATATTTTAATTCGTAATCTATATTTTCGTAAATACTAATTTAATTTCTTTAATTCTCACTGAATTTCGTTCGTGTTAGAAAAACCTATTAGATGGCGCCAACATCAAGCAATAGGGGTATCCCTATTGTAACAATAGATAGCTGTATAAAAAGAATGTTAATTTGTCTGGCTTTTACTGAAGGATTTAAAATACTTTCAATTTTCTTCAATACTATTTTGATTCTTGAACAAAATTCGTTTATAAATTTTTTTATTATACTTCTAAAAATATTGTAAAACATGCGTAGTTGAAAACATAATTACCAAATCAAAACATGTAGCCACATTTTAATTATTTTAACTGTATACATAATTGGAAAATTGTAAAAGAGACCTATATATGTGGAGGGTTATTGGCTATATTTTAACTCATCTATTATTTACTTTACTATTACCGATACAAAGCTAAGTTCCTAATAAAAATTATTGGAGTTTACCTAAATTTTTATAAAACATTGATGAGATGTTTAGAAATTTCAATAACAATATGGTTTTAAGAAAATAATGTAGCCCTTATTTGCAATTACTCCCTTACAAATTTTACTAAATTTACCTACAATTGTTAATCCCCGTTTGGTGCGTTTGTCTAAAATTCTGAATAAAATCCTCTTCGGTTTAATTTTCCTTCTCTTTATTTTCAATTCTTTTAATGTATTTCTTTTATATTAATTTCCAAATATCTTTGTTCCGGTCTGTTGATGATTGTATGGGCTGCTACAAGCAACATTATGGATTTTAAGGACTAGATTTCAATGTACCCATAATGTGTTTATTAGTTGTGGCTTATTTCCTATAAGCTGATTTCAATGGTCTCTTTTCTATGAACAAAGAACTAGTTACATAAATCCTTAAAATGGATTAATTATATTAATTTTTAATTAATTTCGAAATTAGTGAAAGAAAGCAAATCTGCATCAAGTTTTGCTTTAAATTTGGGAAGATTGTTGCAAAAACATGCAAAATATATTAAGAAAGCATAAGGATTACGCTTCAAATACAAACTTATGGTTTAAAACTTTGAAAAATGGTCGAACATCAGTTGATCAGCATGAACGTTCCGGACATTTCAATATTACGTCAAAATATGTCGTTGCTGTTCGAAATGCAGTTGTGAACGACCGTAGGCAGACCATACAAGGCATCTGAATATCTGCAGAGAATTGGAAGAACAGCTTCAAACTGAACTAGATTTACTTTGTAAGGTTGTTGCCAATGGAAGAGAGTCCATTTTCACACAAAAAAAAAAAAAAAAACGGCAAATCAAAATACTGATATTAATACGATTATCAACAAAGAATTCGTACCTTCAGATCAGAGGATAAATGCAAAATTCTATCGTAACATTATAGAGCGGTTAGAAAAGAATATAAGGAAGCGACGTCTAAAGAAGTGCCGCAGGAATGACAGCATAATAAGGCGACTCCCACATACCTCTTTCTCGCCTGACTAGCTCTATATAACCTTTTCCTCTTTCCAAAGGTGAAGTCAAGTTGCAGGGGTAAAGATTTGACACAATAGAGAAAATAAAATCTGAATCGTCGCCAGAATGTATTCCTTTCGTTGCAGAGGCGCCGAGATCGATGTTTGCAGTGTTTGTACCCTTAAGGTGCTCTAAATATTCATTACCTTTATTTTAGCACTACATTTCGCAAACTTTTGAGTATCACTTCGTACTTCAGTTAATCGAGAGGAGTCAAAAATACAACCAATAACCCCATACTCAACTGTGTAGTCTTTAGTGCAAAAATATCTTCAGCATAAAAATGCAAAAAAGGGGTTTGCAACGGGTACATATTAATGAAAGTAATACAAAATTAAGCTGTTCAAGAACCAAATTGATTTGATACGGGTTGTTTTAGTTCTGATAAACATAATTATTTACCATTGGTAATAAAATTCAAATTTGCCGACCGAAATTGTAGGATTTGCAAAGAATGTCAGTTTCAAATTTATTTTGGGTGTATAGTAACGAAAAGTCGTATTTTCTCTGAAATGTTGATATGTGCAAAATAAAGATAATACGCAATGGTAATAATAGGGAAGTTGCACGAAATCTTATTTGCGGTAAAAAATCTTATATTAAAAGAGTTCATTCAAATTTCAATATTTTAAGAGGAAAAAGCTTTCGAAAATCGCATCCGCAGGGTATGTTCGTTTTACAAAATGATTTAAATATAAAATGAAATTAATTTAATACTACCTTTGGCTCTAAATAATAACGATTTCAGCATTACGATTCCATTTAATTAGCAAAACTGTAACGACATCATATATTATAATATACCGTAGCACATATTTTACCATCATACCATCATAAAATGAAAATATTTTCCTTTTATTCATCGATGGTTCGTAGCACGTTCATCTATGGTTCCCAAACTCAACGCTGACTTTACGATCCACGTTCTTATTTTCACCGATGAGCTCAGCGCCGATCCGTCGAATCTACCCGCTTTCTGGGCCGATGAATCCGATTGATTTGAAAGATGGGAAAGGGGAATGCAAACATTTGCATGCAAATTATTGTATGCTATAGTTATAGATTATATCTTGCCTACATCGTTAATTGACAGAAATCGCCTATAAATATAAACGTCCAATTAAAGGCAAAAATTGATAGTGAATTAATGAATTTGAAGTAGAAATGGCCGGAGAAACACGAGCTAACACAGGGTGTTGCAGATTGCTAGAACTTGATGCAGATTCTACTTTTAAAACACAGATTTCAAATTATTAGTAAATTACATGAGACAAATATGAACAATTGACATTCTATTCTTTATCGTAAAGTATTATATCTTATTGCTAATGCTTTTTGCAATCAGTACCATGTACTATTAAATTTTTAAAGATATTTTTGCTTTTTAACTTGCAAGTTTTGAGCTGGCTAGGAAAAAAAAATATTCAAAACTCGTTAAGAATGTACTCTTGCAGTTATAAACCTCACCTGCGACTTGGTTATAATATTTGCTCGCGGTCTGCAAGAGAGCATTTTCTTGCCTCAGTTTAAAATATAGGTGCTGTTATATCAGGGAAGTCGATATTTTTTAATATATTAACTAATATCAAAGTGTCTATTATGACAATATTATTTCAAAATTTTTCGAAAATCCATTGATATTTTATTAAGACATACATCGCTTGAAATCAGTAATCGATCATTATGATTAAGCACAGAAAGCTTTCCGATGAATAAAATGATTGGCTTTTGTGTCAAAAACCAGACTTCTTCTTCTTTCAGCCGGGTACACGTTTGAAATGATTTGTGTGGTGGAAGCAGGAAGTTAATATCAGTTTATCATACATCGGAAACCATATGTTTCCTTGTTATCATAACATTGAAAAACGTATAAAAGAAATGCAATGACAATCTTGAGCTAACTGACGATGATAGTAGTTACAATAAATACGAACAGCACACAGTCTTTTTAACACGCATGAACTAGATGGTTACTATGACCAAAATCAGAATTTGCATTTTTTGACAGGAAAGCTCTAATTTCAATTGAAATCAATGGAAAAATACAAAATTTTTGTTTCGATTTAAAATCTTATAAACAAATTATATTTGAAACATACGCGGTAACTCTAAAAATCCAAATTAATTTTGAACAATAAATAAAAACATATGTGGGTAGTTAATTCTTAATAAATATTTGAAATGGTTGCGCTCTTGCATATAATGCATTCAATATGACGTGTAGGTTTCCAATACATTTAATTTCCATCGTAAAAAAAAAAACAATAACAACAATCCGCACGGTAATTCGAGACTTATAAACTTGAGATATCGCGTTCGTTATATTCTTCGAGTTAAAAGCATGCGTAAAACTTTTCCGTACACAGTTGATATTTACCGTACCGAAGAAGACAATCCGTTTCGATCCGTTTAATTATCTTCCGTAAAAAATCGCGCAAAAGATAAAACGCGATTTCCTCGATTGCGCGATTTACATTGCCATTCGGCAGTCAAGATAGTAAGTACTACTCTATAAGTACAATCGCGGCCGATCCGAATCCATACGGTTAGATGATGACACTAAAGAATCGCTTTTATGCCGTTACTACGAAACGAAAGACCAGCATTGAGTGCAAATTCGCCAAAGAGGAAGCACAACAAGCGGATAACCTCCATGTCGCGGTGACGACGGTCGGTAAGACGGGAAAAATGCAAAAACCGCCGCAGCAAGAGTCCGAGCACCAACAAGCGCAAAAGAACGAAAGATCGCGTTCGCGGCGGAGACGAAGGCGTAGGTGGAGAAGGAGGAAGAGCACACTGCTGCGGGAGGTGATCGAGTGTTTTCTGTGCTTACAGATGGCACCTGGTTGCGGAGGAGGAACAGGAGGAGACAGTTCGGAGTCCCATGATACTGACCAGCCGGGCGACGAACTGGACAGTCCACCTGCGGTCCGACGCCGCGGCCATCATACCTCCAAAGGGGCCACCTCCAGACCCCACTCCGACTTGCTCAACCAGATCCTGATCGATAAATTCAAGGTAGGTAATCATTTTCATTAAAAACTCTTCGAATTCAATTAAAGCAAACAGGAAGTAATCGTAAATATAACTGCCTTTGCTTGCAAAAATTGCTTGAAAATGATCGTGCTTACCCATTTGTGCAAGATTGTACTAGTAAGTTCCAAGTTATCACAAAGTATTGCTCATAAATGTACGGTAATGTACGTGTTTGAAGGTATTTTTGTTGAAAAATATCGATAGCACGATCATGCCCCTCTATAACTAACAACACGACTAAATGTAACAAAAAATGCCAAATAACTGAAGATAATGAATGAGTTCCTTTTTAATTACTCAAAGCTTTGATTGACCTGTTAGGCGACAGAATATACGTTTTTAAATCAAGTCGAGAAAAATAATGCTCGATCATCTTTTTCCGACCTAACGCAATCGGTAATGCATTTAAACAAAACTCGCAATTCAAATTTAACTGCGCGTTAAACAGAATGCGCGTCAGCAGCAGCAGCTGGTGTGGAGCTGCGTTATTATTCCCTCGTGTATTTCCATTGCATATCGTGTACATTGTACTATGTAATGTACATTCACGAGGAAATCGAAGCAATGTAATTGACCTCCCATTTGCGTCACTACAAACCGGCAAACGGGTCACTACAAACCGTCACTACTGCGCGTCTATATGCCACGTGGCTAAGATGCAAATACAGGCTGTCCCAGTATCATCAATAGGCTAAATTCGCTGTAAAAAAAATATAATTCTGCAATAAAATTCTTTCTTAATATAAAACATAAATTACCGAATACTTTTATTTAAAACACTATTCCAACTAATGCGAACTTGGTGCACCATTCAGTATATAAATAAAATTAATTGAAAGACGAGTATTTTCCAATTAACGAAAATTTTTAACAACATTTTCTAAGTGATTCTCTTCCATTCAAGAGAATATCCTCTCCAAATTTTTAGAAAATTCTGTTCTTTTCAATTCACATTGCATTGCATTTGTTGTTTCTACATTAAATTCTGAAGCAGCAAATATAGTCCTAATTTATCATCTTCACCACCATAACAAAAATATTTATTGAGAGTACAAGATTAACTGGCCCAGGAAGTGAATCCATTGGACCGTCGTAACCGCCGTGACTTTACTGCTTACGCTTAAGAACAACTTCAAATGGATAATAATCTTCCGAGATGGAGAATATTTTTGGTTGAGTAAATATGTTAATAAACAAAATTGTGTGAAAACAATTCACAAGAAATGTGCGAGAAGCCCTTACATCTCCAAAAAGTCACTATACGATGTGGTTTATGCCAAGGTCGTATCATCGGACAATTTTTTCCAAAACAAGGTAGGAGATGAAGTTACAGAGACTGGAGCGATACCGACTGATGTTAAAAGATTTTTTTCTGGCCAAGTTTAGATGAAATTGATTTGGCGGACATGCGGTTCCACCAAGACGGTGCCACAGGTCACACCGCTAATGTCACTATATTGCATCAACAGTTTGGTGAACTTTTCTATAATATTGATTTACTTCAATGAAATCTCTAAATTTTAAAAAGGTATTCCTGACTGCTTTCAAAAATTAATTTTTTATTTTAGCACCTAATTTATATATATATTCGTAAAATTCGTAGAATAAGCCAAGTAGTAATCAAGTACATACTTAACACTAAAGTATTACACGAGTATAAAATTAGATACTAGGTATTAGATATACTCCCTACCTATATATTATCATTCATGTGTGTAAACTGTCCAAATTTTAAAGACGCTCGTTCGTATACCGTTTTACCGGCGCGTTTAAAATTAGAGAAAAAATAATCCAAAGAATGCACTGATCAAATATTTAGATTCGTTACGTAAAACGACGAAACAGAAAGTTCCTAACCGCTCGTGTTTATTATCCCGCACCTTCAAATTAGATTAGTAACTCGATGCCGCCGTAGTTCGGATACAAGTACACTGTCTGAAAATGAACCCGCAATATTTATGAAAATACATCCAAACTTCTAGGAACTCGTTCAAATGTTGTGTGATGATGTATGTATGTATGATGATATGATTATTTAATGCATTACAAGTTTAAGCCAATTTCTCTAAATTGGAGCGTTTTTGAGTAAGTAGAAACATTATTATATTAATAGATGACTTCTCTCCAATTCCCAGATCAGGATTTTATCTTAGACATGTAGTAAGAATTTTGTTAAAAAAAATACTTCAGTAAGTAACTTTTAGCCATCCTATTTTCAATGTACACTGCCGTTCAGTGAAGTTCGATCATACAATAAAAATCTATTATATCACACTGTATACAATTATTAATACATAAAATTAGAAAAATATTAAGCATACACTCTTTCTAAGGGATTGAAGCCATAAATTATTATGTAAAGTAGAAATATTGCGACAACCACAATAAAGTCCCTTTTATTATCATTCCAAGAATTTCTCGGAAGTACCGATCTTTTGAAACGGGTCGTTTGGGGATTATTAACGAACAATACATTTAGGAAATATACCGCAGTATCATTCTTGTTTATTTATCACAGGCGTAAAGATATAAATTTGCTTCATTTTGCTGTTAAACGTGTGTTGGTGCGCATCTGTCGTTTTTGCGCGAAAGTTTTGAGAAAATTTACTTCAAAATGGCACGTGGCAAGCCTACCAGTGTAGAAAAACGTTCACGCATTATTACGCTGTTTGAAGAAGGATATTCGGGACTGCAAATTGCTGAAAAAATAAATATGAGAAGTTCAACAGTAAATGACATCATAAAGCGATATCGAACAACTGGAACTATAGAAAATCATGGTCGTCCTGGAGCACCTAGGAAAACAACAAAAGCTGAAAATTTGAGAATTGTATTATTAAGCAAACGCACAAATAGCAGCCGAAGTCAATCGCGGTCGTGAAGAACAATTTTCGGCGAGTACGGTAAAACGTCGACTGCAACAAGCGGACCTTCATGGACGCATTGCCATTCGAAAACCCTTATTACGTCGGGGCAACAGAGCAACACGGCTACAGTAGGCCCGTTCTCATCTAGATTGGTCGTTAGATGATTGGAAACACGTGCTTTGGAGTGACGAGTCAAAGTTTGAGGTTTTTGGGCAAAATCGACGAGTTTATGTCCGAAGATCTAAAACCGAAAAGTGATCCCGAACTGCATTGTGCCTACAGTGAAGCAAGGGCGTAGTTCTGTGTTAGTGTGGGGATATTTCTCCTTTGCTGGGACGGGAGATTTATGCAGAGTGCAGGGTGTAATGAGGAAGGAAAATTATTTTGCAATACTCCAGAATCATGCAGTGCCATCAGGATTGCGTATAATAGGCCGTAACTTTACATTCATGCATGACAACGACCCAAAACACAGTGCGTTAATGTGTAAGAACTATCTAAAGGAGCAAGAAGAACAGCACACCCTGAAAGTAATGACATGACCCCCACAAAGTCCAGATTTGAACCCTACAGAGTTGTTGTGGGATGAACTGGACAGGAGGATCCGAAAAATATGCCCAACTTCACAAGAACATTTGCGGAATATTCTGCAACATGAATGGATTAATATTCCGCAATCCGTTTTAACAAAACTTATCGAAAGAATGCCTAGAATAGTTCGAGCGGTGATTAACAGCAAAGGAGGTTTTTTCGATGAAAAAGAAAATAATGTTCAGTATGTTATATTAGGCCGGAATAACTTTTTATTTATTTATTTTCTCTTTTTTACCTGTACATACAATAAAATTGCATTTTGTTTTTAGTTTCGTTTGTTTCTGTAACCTTTTCATGTTTTTTACTAACCGACCGAACTTCTCTGAACGGCAGTGTATCTGTTTCAACGTTTTCACCATGGAAGCGGTTAATGGTCTTTAAGTCATCAAAAATGTTATTTGGTTGAATTGAAACAGTAAACTATGGATGAACACTTTTAAAAATAATCGAGAGGAAACAAGCTTTTCCACAACAACAATTTTAGAAATCAGTCAATAAAAACTTAAAAATGTGAATGTTATTATGGAGCTTTCTCAACAAACACTTTAAGAAAACCCTAATTCACTCCCCCTGGACCTTATAACATCAAAATTGCAATCAATGGAACAGTGATCACTGCGGGAGAAATTTGGTTATTAACTGGAACCAGTTTCAAGCTCAGCATATCAGATCGGACTTACAATCGGCCAATTTTAGAAAAACGTCAATGTACGGATACCGAAATTTCAATATTTGGCAAAAAATAGGCGTAAATTCAATCTTAAAATCAATTTTATATATCTCAACTTTAAAATTCTATTCAAAAAGATAGCTGTCAGTTAGAGATTGTGATAGGAATTTGTATTTAAAAAGAAAACGATTACAAATCTTGTAAAAGAAAATATAATTTGAAATTCCTTTAAGATAAATCTGTCATAAGGGCCAGCCAGTATTAGTACAGATTTAACTATCCGACCATTATTCAAAAGGAATAAGAAGGTATGGTTAGTACGTGTTTGGATCGGCTAGTTTTAGTAATGCCATACTCTGGCAAAATATTCGAAGGGGTATTTTATATTAACTTTTATTATGTAAAGCAAAACATATAATTTGGGGATATTAAGTGTGAAGAGTTTATTTGTTGCATCAATCTGTAGATTTATGACATTTTGAGTTACAAAGAAAAGATTTGGCTCTGCTCTTACATCTATTTGATTTACCAGGTGTGTCGGTAATTCTTTTCCGGTTTTTTCGCTAAAGAAAACACGTTACTTAGAATGGATAGTTAAAATTTATTTATTCAAAGTATTGGCCATTTGATTCTATACATTTCGTCCATCTCTCAGGCAATTTATGAATGCCATTCCAAAAGAACAGTTCCTCCTTTGAGCTAAACCATTCATCGAGCCATTTTTTAACTTCTTCGAAATCGGCGAAGTGCTGCTCTGCAAGCGCGTGCCCCATCGATGCGAAAAGGTGGTAGTCGGATGGAGCCAGGTCTGGAGAGTACGGCGGGTGCGATAAAACTTCCCATCCAAGTGATTTCAACATTTCTTTGACTGGTTTTGCTGTATGAGACGGCGCGTTGTCATGTTGCAAAATCACTTTATCATGTCTTTCAGCGTATTGTGGACGTTTTTCGATCAATGCACAGTTCAAATTGATCATTTGTTGTCGGTAGCGATCACTATTAACTGTTTCTCCCGGTTTCAACAGTTCATAATATACGACACCAATCTGGTCCCACCAGACACAGAGCATGGTCTTGCGACCAAAGCGATTTGGCCTTGCAGTCGATGGGCCAGCTTCGCCAGGTGATAACCATGATTTTTTTCGCTTGGGATTTTCGAAATAAATCCATTTTTCATCACCCGTTACTATTCGATGCAGAAATGACTTCCTTTCATACCTTTGAAGCAGAATTTCACTAACGATTTTTCGATTTTCCATTTGTCTGTCATTCAATTCATGTGGCACCCATCTCCCCATCTTTTGGATCTTTCCCATAGCTTGTAATCGTTCACAAATTGCTACTCGGCCCACATTCAACTTTTCTGCTAATTGTTTTTGAGTTTGTGTTGAGTCTTCATCCAATAGCTCCTGCAATTCCGCGTCTTCAAACGTTTTCGGCCTACCAGGACGTTCTTTATCTTGAACGTTGAAATCACCACATTTGAATTGTCGAAACCACGTTTCACATGTTCTTATGGTTGGAGCATGCTCACCGTAAGTCTCTACTAGCAAACGATGACTTTCAGCGGCTTTTTTCTTTTGATGAAACAAGAAAAGTAATGCGTGCCGCAAATGCACGTTTTCAGGCACAAAACTCGACATTTTCAAAAAATTATAAATCTATAACGCTGTTATTTTGGCGGAACGTAACTTGTGTAGTTTTAAGGTTAATGTCAGTAGAATAAAATTACATATGTATCAAATCATAACATTTCATACTTATGGCCAGTGACATCTGCCGGAAAAACCGGAAAGGAATTACCGACACACCTGGTACATTTCTGGGTACAACAACATTGTGTACATATATCCTTGTCCACCCATTGAACTATGGTCGAAGGAACAGAATCCGTTAATTCATTACTGTGTTATAGTTGTTTCAAAACTCTCTTGTCTGTAGAAATTTTGTAAAGTGCTTGCTGCAATTCTAAAACAAAACCAGCAACGTTCCTCGGATTACAACGACCCCGATCCATGTCAGGAACTCGTATTTTTACAGTGTCTCCTATAGTGATTGGTGAAAATGGAACCTTGTCTTTTTAGATTTTTATACTCGTTATTGGCAATTTAAGATAACGTGCAATTAATGCTCCAAATTGTGTCCGAGTGCTGTAGAATTACATGTGAAAAACGGCATATAATATTTATAATTTTTAATTTTGATATACCTTGATATTTTCGTAATTATTTCTACATACCTCGGCTATAGTGCAGGAGCCAATCCGCAAAAACGAGATGACTTGTTTTCTATCTCCGTTCTTTGGGAGATACTGATTCCGAATTTCAACTCTGTGATCTCAAAAAAGTACCGTATCACTAAGAGAATTTAAAAATTAAGTTTACGTTCTCCTTTTTTTCCTATGTTACTTGTTCATGAAACAATTTTTGCTATAGCAGAATTGTACAAAGCACTTCACGCTATTGTACACTTTGCACCGTGGTCTTTCCATTTGTAAACAGATATATCGCTGCTGGACACAAAATCATATCCACCGGTTTGCATGGTTTTATCTTTTTTCAAGATAGTACTTGCTTCTTTTACATACGCTATATGCGATATATATATATACGCTTCTTTTATAGAGTTCCACAAGCAAAAGTGTGTTCCTTTAGCTCTAAATGTGACAGTAAACTAAACCCAAGGTTCCCAATTAAGCATCTTTGGATTTTCCTTCATAAACTTTAAAATTCGACATATAAACCAGTAGAATCGTAGGCTTGGCAATTGATGAAAGCTCATAATATTCAATGCGCCAATAAATGGCTGTAATTCCACCGCGATCAAGTCTAGGTTTACTTCATTTTGTTGCGCATATTTATTTAATATAATTCAATATTTTATAGTCTAAGAGATAAAATATCAAGAAGATTATCCAAATTTACATCAAATAGGGGCCCCTTTGTCCCCTAAATAGGGGACAAAGGGGATCAAAATCTTGATCGAAATGGAAATTGCGATAAAATGAAGGTGTACACGTTTTTCAGCCGTACAAGTTTTTAATTATGTTTACAGAAGGGGTCACGATATCAGAAGAATTAGTTTCAGGTTCTGATCCGTTTTTTTAAGAGTCATCTATTTGTAGATTTTTTGTTTATAAATCAGCTTCAATGTAATCTGGGTCTTTAATTGAGCCGTCGCTGTCACATAGTCTTCTTCATCTTCGTTATATTGATTTACAAATGTAGAGGGTTTAGATAATCTTTGTTTTGATGTTGAAGGAGCTAGAGATAGTATTTCAGAATTGTTTGTGGTTGACAGGCTACTACTTGTAGTGAATTTATGAAATTTATCTGAATTCTCGTTCTGCCATTCGTCGCTGTCTCCTCCGTATTCAGAATCTGCAGCATACACTGTTAAGTAGTGAATAAGCTTCGTCAGATGTTAGTCTGTTAACTTCTACATACTTCTTAGAAAATATTTAAGAAAAAAAAAAGCATAAGCTACAAAATCTCGAAACATTATTGTTATGTACACTTCGTATGTTGCAACATAACCAAATATTATCTCAGCACAAAAATAAATAATAGAAATATTTAGAAATATTTTAATGATAATAGTAAACAATGTAATTTACATTTAGGCGTACTTTTAATTTTGTTTTTCGATAAAAAATAAAAAAAAAGAAGACCAACCTTACTTAAAAGTTACACACACATTATTTGATTTTCTTCTGTCATTAAGCACAAATTCTAATTTCAATTATAAGACAGTCTCAATGTTATGGACGTGGTATGGTGGTAACTTGCTAAAGGATTAAATGCGATTATGAAACTTAGGAAACATGCCCATTATGTAAATGGAACGTTTTCATTTTCAGACAATGTATATATATTTTTTTTTACTATTCCATTTAAAGATCTCATTTCAAATGAGTTTTAATTTAGAAACGCGCTCTCAAGCGGGTTAAAAAACTGGGCTTATCGCATGACATAGATACACCGAATAACGGAAGTAGGGTCCGCACATACGGGAAGCCCGTCAAACGAGAAAAAGGTCTAATCGCGCAAATTCTTCGGACAGGTGCGCGCCTTCGGAAAAAAAGGGTCTCGTGTCGCGACTGCGGCGCGGTTCAATTCGAAAAGAACAGCTGCACGTAACGCAGTAAGAAAAGCCCCTTCTAATATCCGAACTTAGAACGATCTCGAAAAATTATACGCATGTAGGATAACGTTCAGCGGGCGATCCGGATAGTTTTTAAAGCACGAAACAAAGGAAATGCACGGGCGTTCGTTTTAACAATAGGAATGAGAGAATCGTTATCAAATATCTATATACGCGCTGTATATTCATCGTAGCACGGATATTATTCAACTTTTTCAATGGCGACGTTTCGTTTCGTACTCGCAGTCTTTTTTTATCGTCCAGAGTGTAACTGTGCATTAACTTGATAATCTTTCGCTGCCGCATAGTGGTGATATAACATAACACGATACAAATGAATAATCCGCTGACCGTAGTGTTATTTTTCACGGCAGTGTAGACAAATTACTATCATCGTTATTGTCTTTCAAAGAGGAACACTAGATTTTTTTTCTAACCAGTGCCGTGAATATAGTGAATGCAGTGGTGATAGTGATCTCTAAACGTTGCATATTGCCACAATGAAATGGGATATAGGTGTGAAATTACTTATATTAACGTATATTAACGCTTCCTTGATTTATATTGGTATTTTTTTTTATTTCAAATGTCGATGTTTAAATGTTTTGTCGACGTCAAGCGTATTCCGTTTGCTAAGAAAAACCACTGTTTGATAACTGTGTACTTCCGCCTTCAAATTCTAGTTTAAGTATTCAGCACGTGTGTCATATGATAAATATATCCTTCTTTTCCGATTTCTTATCGGTTCGAAACACCTTTTTGGCAGGTCATATAATAATACACAAGAAATAAAATTTTCGTGATATTACAAATAAACAAATGGGTTACTGTGGGCCTGCTTAATAAAATGCTAATTGCTAATTTACAATGTATGTCATGTGAAGGTGCCTCTATTACCACATATTTATAATTTTCCAGTGTTTTATTTTTGATGGTTTTTACATCTTTGGTAAGGATTCTTTTCCTTCGATTTGTTTTATTTTGCAACGTTTCGTCGTACCATTTTCGTCGACATTCTCAAGCCTATTCTTCAATTTCATAATTAGTCTTTGTAGAATTCTACGTTATTTGCCACTTTTCTCGCCCTGGCTACTATTTAATTTGTTTGGTTTTTTTTATTTTTGACCTCAAATTCGTAATTTTTTTTTCATTGGATTTTTGTGCCTTTAGTTACAAAATGCCATTAGTGAAATTTCAAAAACTAATGCAAGCACTTTTAGTTGGGTAGTTATTTCTAAAACCCTGCAGAATTCCAACGTACTTTTTTACGCTGACAATCGCCTTCAATCCCTTCCACATCGGCGCGTTAAAAAGCTCTTTCAAACGCGCGGTATGTTTAAGGATAAAAATAGGTCAAGTGATTGTTAAACCAAACATTTCCTGGTATGTGAAGTTACAAATTTCCTGAATTACAGTTTACTATTACAAATTCTATTGTAAAATTAAATAAAATGTTGCAACACTTTCGCATAAAGTCGTTGCTTAATATCTTTTTTATTGAATAATAATTTGTGGATTAGCTGAGGGATATCCCGATATACTTTGAATTTAATTTATTTTTTGAATGTAAAAAAAATTAATATTAATTCATTGACTCTATTGGGAATTTCAAGACCAGCAAAGCTGATGTGATAGAATCCTTTAGATTCATGGCCACCACTAATGTGTATTAAAAGTATTAAAAAGATAATATTACCCGATCAAGAGAAGTATCGCTCTATTAAAAGACACTATTTCGTGTTTTTTTAACCATTTCCGTCATGATGCCATAACATTCCTGGTTGTGGAAATATTTCTGGGTCTGTAACTGAAAGAGCTAACAAAATAAATAACATTTAATACGCTAATAGAACTGGTTAAATTCTTAGTTCAGTTGAAAAAGATGTTTGCATATGATATGTCTTCATAATGCCTGCACATCCTTAGAATGAGCCGCGACATTGTCAAAAAATAATGAAAGTTCTCGGTCAATTCACATAACCACTCTGATAGAATTGGATTAGTCATTTAAACCTTGCTATTTGAGTACCAAATAACGTTAACATTTTTAAAAGGGCAAAGTCGTGTTGATTTTTCAATTGCCAATACAGCCCACCATATTCCCATAGTGCAATATAGTACCGTCTAAAGTACATAAAAATCGTATTGAAATAGTGCCAAAAGTTCTAAAACGTTATTTAAACAATAAATTAAAATAAAAAAAGCTTTCTTCCTACAATCAGGTTCTGCTAACCGTATCCTTTCCACCTTTCCTCATTCACCAGCCTCTTCAAATGTTTGCGGCCATTGTATGTTTCTATGACAGAGTAATTTTTCAGCACGATGGAGCTCCTCGTCATAGTACACGAGAAATTACAGAATCTTTAAGCACTCACTTTCCTCATGAATAGATTGGACGATTTGGACCTGTAAAATGGTCAGCTAGAAGTTCAGATTTGACCCCCTTGAACTTTTCTTATTGGGAGATCTAGCTACTAAGGTGTTTGATAATGTTAGAAACGGGCATTTAGATTTAGAAAAACTGAAAACTAGAATGCTTCGAGCTTTTAATGGAATTAATGTCAGACAGCCGCAGAAATGTGAAAAGACATTTTCAACATAGACTGAGTCACTTTTTGGCAACTTCCGACAGGCACTTTGAACATTTTTTGATATGTGAAGTAATTTTAATTTAGTAGTACCTACTATCATTTGTTTTTAAAGATTAGGGACTCTAACACGAGATGAAGCTTTTACCATGCTATTCGCTATGAGACGTCTATAAAATGCACTCTACATGTTATTGAAGCTCTTTTGGGTGCGCCTGCTTGCTTCCCTAATATAAATAAATAAATTTCTTACCGACACACGCGATCCTGTTGTCTATTTCCAAATATAATGGAAGGAAATTTATTTGTTCTAAAGAGTAAGTTACTGAATAATTGCTGAGTCTGATACAAAATATTCTTCATTTACTATTAAACAGGTTAGCCATAAAAGGCTAATATCCAGTTTTAAATCTTTGGACTTCAAATTCCTCATCAAATTTAAAGAAGGTTATTGAATAATTAAGAAATTACAACTGGCAAAGAACTTTTTTTACGGCGCTCGCGTGCTTTCAACACACTCCACAATAATCGCCAGTAACGATTTTCCAAACTTTCCCTGTTCGTTTCGAACCCTTCTCACCCCACCTCCGTTTCCTACAACGCACGCACAACATAACGCCTAACCAACAACGTTCTCATATACGGATACACGCAATACAACCAACCCAGTTTCCAGCCGCACAGCTTCAAGTGGTAGCGTCATCTCGCGCCGAAAATATCAAGATCCGCGCTCCGTCAAAATCCACTTCACCACGTGCATCCCCTCCCTTCGTCTTCTGCGAAAGCTGAAGCCTTCGCTCGGATCAGTTGTTTTCCCGCTGATTCGTGGATTGTATTTACAAAACAAGGAAGGAAACGTAGGAATTTCCCCGCGAACAACTATCTCGGAATCCGCCTAGCGCGGCATAAATAATCGGTGCGTCTTGATCGAAATCTTGTTTCGAGCTTCGTGCTCCGGTTTTAATTCGAACGAATCCAAACAGTCGAATCTCGAAAGCACTCCGTGGCGGTTCGATAGGTTACGAAATGTCGATGATCGTAGGTAGCCGTGCTGAGCCGATTGAGTTTTCACGAGGGTGGCGGCGCCTGACCCCGACGATTTTCCATAGCAACCATGACGTGTTTAATACTAGTTTATAATTTTTTACGAATATAATGTCGACGACGCGTTCATTTTTCGGCTTTTATTCGCATCCAAATGGAATTGTCGACGGCATTTGACATCACAATAGTGGAGGCCGCGGCACGCTTGGTTAGTTGTTCCTTTTTTCATTTTTCTCCTCGTTTGTTGCTCTGATAAAAATAGATGGGACATTTTAATGAGAATCCTTCGTAAATTTATCTTTTTCACGGGATTAGGTACGCGAATGAAATTTACTGGAACTATTTGATAAAATGCGTCGGTCGGTTTATAATAAAAAGTGAAGAGATTTTTGTTGGTGTAAAGTTTTTAATAAGTATTTAAATACCAGCTAATGTCGCCTTTAAGGTGTTATGGTATGTGTTTTCTATATTTAATAATTTTTAATTTTGTTAATGTTGAAATTTACATGTAAATTTAAAATAACAATAATTTATTATAATAACACATAAATTTTAATGAAAGTAGATATAAATGCTAATCTAAACAAACACGCAGCTGAGGGGCCAAACAACGCGGGCTTCAACGAGCCAATGTCAAGTGGAATTGCATGAAATTGTAGAAACTGAATAATATTAGATGACACTATTTTTTTTAGCGGCTGAACCCCCGATTTTAGAGTACATAAATTTGCTCGATTTTTAGATCTTTATAAATTGACGCAAATTATTTTCAGAAAAAATAAACAATGATTTTTTTTTATTTTTAAAACATAGTATGGCATTTGCGTTCAAAATGATATTGCATAACAAATTTAGATTGGCAAATATTAAAAATTCGAAAACGATAATAATACTTAACATGTCATTGATTAATGTATCTATATAATATTTATTGAAAATTAAGTTATGTTATGATTTTTAAATCTTTAATATTTTACTGTTTAAATTCGTTATGTACGTAGAAGCCTCTTTGCTTTTGATAAATAAAAAAACATTGTTGGGGTGAGGTACCACGGTCCTACGTTGTTTATTTTTTCCGAAAATAGTTATTCTTGCAACTGTGTATACTTGAAATCATCGTAATATAAAAAAAAATAATAATAAAAATATGGAGAGTATAGTGTACCCCGGCCATCCGTTATTTATTTTTTGCGTTATCCTTCACTATATTTCAAATTATCTTTTAAACAAAGAAAAGTATCTGTTATAGACTTCGAGGTATTTACCAAAACCTAAAATTCGTGCAAACTGTGTCCCCATAAGTTTGCACGAATTTTGTACCTGGAAATCAGCGGTTTCAACCGCTAAAAAAATTGTGTTGTTCTTATACTACGATGCATGATGCAGTTTCATCGAAAGAAAGCATTAATTTTACATGCGTTAAGTTCAAACTTTGTGAATGCTATCCAGTGTAATAGACACTCATACAACAATTAATTTTAGATAATACTAACGACTCACACAATGCTTTGCCCAAATTTGCATCCCGACAATCCTTAATGCTTCATTACGTAAAATTACAATATCTCTTGACTTCACTATTTATCTTTATAATAAAGTGTTAATATTGGACATAACATCATTACGTGATTTAGTACTTTGTTGGTTCTACTGTAACATTTAAAGATTTATATTATTTATTATTATTTATATAAAAAATGTGTCATAATAAAGATGATGCTTTCACTAATAGACGTATACATAATAAAAAGCAAAGGGTGAAAAATGCTGCCCTGGGGGACTCCAGAAATTATGAGGTGCGTAATGTACCAAATTATGAGATTTTTTTAAATTAAACCAAATGAGTAACTGTTGTCTCAAAATTTGAACAAGTCCAGTAAATTTTTCTTCATTTAACATTGCAATACAAACATTTATTTTTGAATTACTCTTATGTGGTGTTTGCTTTTACAGAAGTCGCGAATTTGTTTTTACATTAAATAAAATAAATTCTACTAGGAAGAAAATTTATTCTTATATGTCGTTGTCGTTAGATCAAATAGTTCAGAAGTTCGTAAATTTAATGAAATGCTTAGTAAAGAAGAAATGCTACGATATGCACAACGATTCCAAGATAAAGTGCGAGAAATGCGACCGTTGAACCCGAGATCTAAAGATTCTAACTGTACAGGAAAGCAGGGTGAAGAAACGACAAAATCATAAAAGTGAATTGTCAATTAACGCCCCAGAAATATTCGTCCAGGCTACCTAAACGCGGTTATCCAACTACTTGGCAGTTTTTCTATCACAATTTCAGCTTCAGTTCGCTGCGTTAGAAATCATTTTAGATTAATTTCATTGTTGGTAAAAAAAAAAGATATTGTTAAAGCACCTAATACTGAAATAATCTTTATTACTTAATGGACTTGCCACAATCAACATAAAATCATCTATATAAATTATAATCGTTTTTGTCACACAATAAATACTGAACATGACACGGACAGAAAAGGAAGTACGAAATGTATTTACTATTTTGGCAACTTGCACCCAGTGTCTAACATTCTTTAAAACTTTCAATAAGTATCTTGTGAAGTTCGTTCTTTCATTTTAAAGCATTCCAGTCTGATATGTTTAATTACGGTAAAATCTTCGGGACGCAGTTAATTATACAGTACTAATCGGATATTGTACCTTCTTATAAAAAAAAACCTTTATTACATAACTGCATAAACTGAAACTAAACTACCACAACTCTGTATTATTACTATCTGAAGATTCTACATGTAAATTAACATCCTCTATGACCTCCTCGAACTTGAATGACTGCCTGCGTACGTTTAAGAATTTTACCAATAATGCGCCGATGGAATATTTTTCCATACTGCTTTCATTTTGCCTTCAAGTAGTATTTTCGAAGAGTCTTTGCGGCCCTTCTTGAGTTTTCACAAAATGCGACAAATGCTTGCTTGAAGATGGAATCCGCTTTCATGTATTCGATCTTTAGTTTTTCGAGGTATGTGGGGAATGTATTATCTACCTTGTTGCAAAAAAAAAATTCTAAAAGCTTTGCATGTGATAATCTTAATATCGCATTTATAACTTTTATGTACGTTCACTCATGCGGCCGTGACATGTAAACAATTTCCCTACGCCCTACAAAGACATGCGCCCCCATATCATAATGCTGCCACAGGTACAACGCAATTTCAGGGGTCAACCAAAAAGCTGAAAACGGAAATATAGATGTACTCGATTTGTCAAAAGCAATGTTTTTCTTTTAAAATTGGCATGACTTTGGTTTCTCAGAGGATTACTTACCTGTATCCTATTTTGTTGTATGTTCCAACTAATATTTAATATAGCTGATTTCACGTTGAGAATAAAGTACTACTCTTATGGAACTAGCCAGGTTTTCTATAGAAGCGCTAAAAGTAGGTTGGTGCCAACAATCATTAACAATAAAAATTATCAGAAGCCAAGAAGAATGTACCGTGTACGTTATTGTTATTTCTAAGTATGGTGTAACGATTTCAATATAAATTAAAAGTTTAAATAAATATATAGAAAGGAAATAAATCAGATTGCGCGTTTTTTATTTCTATCAGTTCAAATGCAGTCGCGTTTAATTAAATGTATACATGTAATTATAGTTTATATATCGCTTACACGCAACTATTATCAAATTTCTTTTAACTATCCAAGTTTGTTGTCTTTACTGCACCAGAAATAGGTACGGCTGATATACTGTATTAAAACATACATATATTTGCAATAACTTATTTTCACGTATAAATATTAAATGGAGGAATTAATGAGACCTATATTGCGTCTGACGACCAAGTTGAAG
Source organism: Marronus borbonicus (assembly GCA_902655005.2). Taxonomy (NCBI): domain Eukaryota; kingdom Metazoa; phylum Arthropoda; class Insecta; order Coleoptera; family Scarabaeidae; genus Marronus; species Marronus borbonicus. Next base: position 2,829,003 of record LR737405.1, read on the forward strand.
AAGATAATCCGTTTGATGGGTGAATAATTAATTCCTTCATGTCATCTTGCAAGTCATCGAGCCTTCATATATCTTCTTCATCTGAAATCCAAGTAAATTCCAAGAAATATAATTACAAAATAAAATTTATACGTTTAATATAACTTTGCCAGTTCTGAACAGACACGTTTTCATATCTCTCTTGTTTTTGCATTTCATTCGTCAACTTTGAACGCTGAATTGTTGCGTTAAATATGGCGTTTCATTTTAAAAGGTGTATTATCCGCAACTTCAGGCAAATGATTCTCGTTATTCTCTTCTTTTCTAACTAAGTATACAATTTTTTTGTCACACCCTGGTGGTTTGCTTGTTTCTTTAATTGCATTCGACACATTCATGGCTTTTCTAAATGTGTAAAGGTATTGAAAATCATTGTTCTTGACGCCTTCTTTTTCTTATGGTAGTAATTAGTTATTGTATTATATTTAAAATCATTTGCATTATTAAAAGTTAATAGTAGTTTTTAAAACAAATGATTCGCTCAAAAATAGATACAATTACGGAGAAAAGGAAACTACATACAGATTAATGAGTTTAATAACAGAAGGAGGCTGTACTCCACTAGACCCGATATTTCAAACTGAACGTGAAACCGACTATTCTACATTGCACATAATATTTGTTGTATTTACGTGCGCACCCAGTTGTATTTACGTGCGCGCTTGAACAATTTGCAACCGTTTGCTAAGATTTGGAGTACGTATTTGGGAACGATTTAACAACTGAACCTCTTAATTTGACAAACAAACCAAGACAAAAATTCAAGCATCAGGTAACCGTTAATTTTAACTCTCCAATTCAAAAAAATGTTACATCAAAATGTATTCCCGATAATAATAATGATCTTTAGTAAAATATATACTTGCTACCAGAATTAATGAATAGAGGGAATAGTATTCATAAACAACATGTCTATGATTATTTATTTTGCCGGAACCTTAACTTATTGGTTATAATGACCTTTTGGTTAATTTTTTTACAACATGATTATCAAGATATCTAAAAACAATTTGCTCAATTTGGATTGAGTTATCTGGTTATCTGTTGTAAATTATTTGGCACTTATTTCAACTCTACACTTGGTGAAAACTTGATCGATAAAAAAAGCCAACCACTGAAAGAATTAAACGAAGTATGGTCGGTCACTTCGTTTAATGAATTGCTCCTGGTGAAACAATCAAAGAAAAACACTTGGTAGGAACTTCCCAAAATTTCTGGTGTTCTTGTTGTTAGCAACTTTTTAGTTGTTGCACTAATTGTGCAAAGTTTCACTTTATCTAAAGAAAAATGTTAGAATTTTGCACTAAAAACCGAATGCAATCTTTTACAACACGTCCCTAAATACATCTAAATTAAGACAAACAAAAAGGAAAAAACAAACCGAAATAAATTTGACTTACGTATTAAAAAGAAAAAGAGGAAAAGCAAAGAGGGAATAGAAAAAAATAAGTTAATGGGTTTAATTGGCTTTACTTGTCCCCTATTGGCGGCAACAAGGCAACAGCATTGCGGATTGCCGCTGTACGGCATGTACGCGTCCTACTAACTACGTATGTATGTATTTCGATATCTGTATAAAACAAAACAGCAACCCTAATTCCATATTTAGAAGCGTTATAATTAGATTAACCTCTCTAGAGTAAGGTCAAATCGTGTACTGAAGCGAAGAACGTACCTGAATAAATGTAATGTACATTCACATGCACATGGTTGTTGTAATTGGATACGTTATGTATCTAGTATGTGTGTACTTGCTATACTATTTTAATTCGAATAACGGACATTAAAAATGTATCTCTTGCTGTTCATAATTGATAAGGAAAATGCCTATGTGTATCAATTTGCTGTGATAATTCCCATCCACATGGTTTTTATTATTTATCCTCCATCAATTGTGTTCGATTTCATTTTAACACTACACAAAAGTATTTTATCGCATTTTGACTAATAATACTCGATCAATTTATCTGGTATAATAATTAAATTTACGATAGTATCAATGTGTGAATATTTCTTTCATTTGTAATTATACCATTTACGCGAATAAATATTAAAAATTAATTCTATAATATATCCCTGGAAAGGTGCAAATATCATTTAAAAGTATTCAGAGATATTGTTATCTGCATACACTATATCCAAAGTTGTCTGCTCACTGTTGCGCCAATTTCTTCTGGATGTACGGAATAGTCCATATTGGAGGATTTAGGGAGTCTCTTCCCGAAATTAAAATTACAAAACAAGGCATTTTTTTCTTTCTATCTGCAAAAAATAACATTCTTGTCAATTAAACAATCTGCTGTTAACAATGTTAGATATTATTAAAGAACATTGTAAACAAATACTTTTCAAAAAAACTCAATAATACTAATGATACTAATAGAATTAATAAAACAAAATACTTTTATAATCATAAACCTAACTTGTAATAAATGTACCAAAATACTGCTAAAGTTCGATAGTACATTTAGCGAAATACACTACCCGACAAAAACATAGACGCGGTATCGTTTCTATTTACGAAACAAAGTTTAGACATTATATAAAATGTAAATGAGGGTTATTAATACTTGTTATGTAAATAGTCCATTTATAGATATTTCTGGGTATTTATTGCTTTATGAGGGGTAACTGAGATTTTCCCAGAACAAAATAGGAATTTTAAATGAGACAAAAATTTAGGCCCTGTGCATTTATTACATTAATATAAGCAAAAATATTTTAATTTGATACTTCTCTTTATATGCAGTCGCTGTGCTGGTAAAGTATACACATTTCACCACGAGAAATTATATTTTATAAAGTGTCTGCAATATGGGTAGAAAAAGCAATTATCCTTGATAGAAAGGGGTAAAGTTCTAGCCTGGCACCAGGATGGTGTTAGTAAGAAGGAAATTGCTCGTCGGTTGCGAAGAAGCGATCATTGCGTTAGAAATCCCCTAAAAGATCCGGAAAATTACGGCAAACCAAAAGGCCAGGGGCCACCGAAAGCTGTAAGTGAGCGGGATAAACGCATGATATTGCGGTGTGCATACAATTCTTCTGCGTCGGCGAGAGTTATTGCAGAACAGGCGGGGGTACAAACGCACGTGCGTAATGTTCAAAGGATTTTAAAGGCGTGACCGGTAATATCACGGAAGAAAATGTTGAGAAAACCGACACTTTCGGCGAAACACAAAGATGCGAGGTTGAGATTTGCTGAAGAACACGTATCCTGGAAGAAACAATGGGAAAAAGTTATATTTTCCGATAAGAAACGTTTTAATTTGGACGGACCGGATGGATACTCGCATTATTATCATGATCTGAGAAAGGAACCAAAAGTGAAAATGACCAGACAATTAGGGGGTGGATCTGTGATGATATGGGCAGCGATTGGATTCCGCGATAAAAGTGAGATAGTGTTTTGCACAAACAAAATGACATCTGTGACGTATAAAGACTTATTGCGTGACAATCTTCTACGTTTTAGAAACCAATGGGCCGGGCGCAATTTTGTTTTTCAGCAAGATAACGCGCCAATGCATAAAGCAAAAACTATTACTGAATGATTTAAAGAGAAAAAGATTAAAACTTTACAGTGGCCGGCACAGTCACCAGACATTATTGAAAACATGGGGGGTGAATTGGCACGTCGCGTTTATGGCGGAGGCCGTCAATATTTCACGGTACAGGAACTGAAAACTTCAATAGTGACTGAATGGCAAAAGATCCCTCAAAATTATGTGTAAAATTTATATAAATCTATTAATAACAGACTATTGGAAGTGATTAAGAACAATGGAGGATCTACACATTACTGATCACTCGTTTGTTGATTTTTGTTTTACATTTGCAGCAGAGCGTCTAAATTTTTGTCGCAGAAATTGTTTAAACATTGGAGTAATAATTTATTATTTAGTTCATATATTGCTGGAGGAGATATTTTTAAGTTTATTTTACTTTTATGAATAAAAACTTAATTAGATATCTTGCTAGTTTCGCAAAGAAATGTTGTAACCCTTAAAACCCGTAAAACATCTTACCGCGTCTAAGTTTTTGTCGGGGAGTGTAGCTATACAAAATTTCCAATCACCAGTTTCAAATTGGTTATTAAAAAATCCGTACTAATGCTGTCGAATTCGAAAATTTTTAAATTCGAATTGCGAATTTCAGCCAAAAATTAGCGCTCGCAAATGTATACTTTATTTTTGAAGGTATGCCTCAAAATTTAACGTAGAGATGAAAGATATCATCGTACCACAAAAATAAAGAAATTTACTACTACCGGCACCATAAGTCAATCGTTACTGCCCTGGTTGAAGGGACGTAAGAGCGATTTACGGCTTATTTAGCTTGGTTACCCTTAACAGCGGGATGTAATGGAATTTTACGTAAAGTAATAACTTATATATATAATACTAATAGGTGCCAATACATTACAGAAAGTGATCGCTTCGACAATAATTATATAACTGCGTAAGCAACAACATGCAGCTTTTGTTGGTAATAATAATGAAATTGCACATATCCGTCATAAAAGATTACAACAGAGAAGAGGAATTTGGATAAAAGAAACATTACAAAGAAGACAAATTTTTGGAATAGCGGAAAATTTACTTTTTGGTTGTATATCTACTTGAAGAGTATATTTTTCTTCGCCACATCCACCGTTATATGCCTTATTTCTACCGTTCATATCATGACATTCCTTTCATTTTGGCGTTTCATAAGCAAGCATAAGAAAGCTTATTTATTTTTTGTACTACCGACTACGTAAGTCAATCATTACTGCTCTGATTGGAGGGACATGGTTTCGATTTGCGCGTTATTTACCTTCTTTGCCTTTAACCTTGCACTAAACGAATACGTTCGCACAGGCTATTATATATGAGTCGTGGCTGAAATATCCACGTAGTGAAAAGATTAAAAGCGGAATGTAATTTAAAATTGCGTTGCTGCTCTAAAAACTCAGTCGTGTTTTAACCTCTATGTAACGTGGTGGAGGATGGTTTGTCGTTGTGGCTTGTTTTTTCGCAGGACGATAATCGCTTTTGATAAACAAATGATTGCATACCAATCATGAACCATTCTTCTAAAGGAAGTATATCAACTTGACCCGAAATTCAAACAAATATTACACCCATACCCCACTCCTCACCTTAAAACACCCACCTACACCGTGTATTAACGTTTGGTTTCGAGTTCCTAGGAATAAATCAATGATTCGTCACCATTCACGATACCATAAACATTCTTTGAACTTTCATTGTTGAACCGTCCCAAGCCGGCTTTTGTTCTTCGACTAAAAGATGTAAGATCCAACAAGACACTAACTTTTCCAACGCCTGTTCATCATGCAGTATTTTTTTTTAATTGAGCTCTTAGAAATTCCTAAGAATGTCTGATTCTCGCGATACTGTCACATGTTCTTCTTTCTTGATCAACTGTTGCACAACAGCTATGTTTTTTTGAGTGACTACTGTCTTTGGTCCTCGTGTCCTCGTTAAGACTGGGGCGTCGACATTGGAAATTGTCGGCTGATGTAGTGCTTAAATACTAAAAACAGAAATCAACTCGACGAAACGTTGTTGAAATAATTCTCTTTGGAGGTTGTAAAAGATTATTGTCAAGAGAATTCTCTTGACTCAATTCCATTTTCCGGGTGACTTTCGTTAAAAAACTCCCTGTGACTAAATTACTTGCCGTATCTTAATGAAACTTTGGATTTAACTTCGTTAAAGAAATTACTTTTGACAGGTGACGTTTCATTTGTAACACCCTTTACGCGGCTATGTGGCAAAATAAAAAAATAACCCTCGTATTAACAAAGTACTTTGTCCTATATATTTCCTCGCCCTCATTCTGAATATGAATTAATTTCTTCATCATTTGAGAATGAACTACAGTAAAGTGGGTCCCAATAGGTATAATCGCTTTCTTGAAAGTTGCGTTGGTTTCATTGTCTTCGGGGTTATTTTGTGTAATCTTTGCGTTGAAAGCAGCACAGTGTTCCAGCCCGCGCAAGCTTCTTAATGCAACTCTCATTTCGACTGAAATCATAATCGAACACACAAATAAATTTGTTTTATTTGCATCTATTTGAATTGGTTATTATTTTATTTTCATTTTTTATGACCTTCTGAAAGCAGCAGTATGATTATTTAAGTTTTTAAAACAGATAAAATCTTTCACTTTACATAATTACCGGCACGACCGCATGTAATAGTACCACTCGACACTCTTACCATAACGTGTAGCGTCTGAAGCTGCTATCAATTATGCGCAGTTCTCTACAAAGTAACTACTAGCTTTGATTTTAACTTTTATCTACATTAGCGCATTTACTTCAGTTTTTATAATATATTCAAGCGAGTCCTAAACTCTTCTGAAAATAATTACAATACACTTTGTATATTAAAGCACGTTTAATTTCTTCTTTTCTCTTCAGCATCGATTAGGAAACGTCCTCCACTAAACGAGTTGTTTATTTGTAAAATATACCATGTTTACAACCACTTTGGCAGTTCATTAACATAAAAGCTTTTCTGTCCGGCCGATCTATAAAGACGCATTAAAGTACTCCGGCACTTAATAAGTACTTTTACATAATAGGGATCTATCGCTTTCGCTGCTTCCAAGAATCGCGTGACCACTAAATACAGGGTGAGGAATTTACACTAAATAAAGCTCACGACTTGTGCCGCTATGGCAGGTAAAAATGACTCATAGATTTTTATCTATCTACACACCCTGCTTTCACTTTTCAGGAAAAACATTATTAATGTACAAGTGTGGCTATTATGTATTCATTTGTTGCGTTTTTTTTTGTTTCCAGGCTGAGCTGAAATCGCGGGCTCACCGGCGTCCCTATGTAAGGCGGACGCACTCGGATCTCGGAGGCCAAAGGATTCTGCACTGGGAATCGCGTTCTTCCTACCGTCGTTTGATGTCGTCACCGGCGCCGATTAGGGGACGGCCGCAAAGTCCTCGCAAGAAACCGCCGGACACGCCGGGCGGCGTTCAGCTACGCGGATCGCAGCACAGGCGTGGCCAGCTCAGGAGATCGCTCAGTCAACCGCTGGACATCGATAAGTTGTCACCGTTGATGAGGCTTAAAGCTCCAGGTAATGCAATTTTCTTTTTTAGGTAGAAAATAACTCATTTCTGGGTTTAAAATTCTCACTTATTACTCTTGTTAAATAGGTTGATTAAATTTGTAGGTATTACGATTTAATCGTCCAGTTTTAAAAGTAAAAAGTTGTTATAGACTTTGTTACTTGTCGTTAGAAAGCTTAAGCATCTCCGCACTTTACGTCTTTGGTGCTTGAACACGAGGTGTTGAAGTACCGTACTAACTTTGGTGTTCTTTTTCTGAAAAAGTTCTTGACGTTGCTGAATAAACCCTGAAAACTTGCTACTATGCTTACATGTTTTAAAGCATGATTAACAACCATTAAAGCCATAGAAGACGATCTTGCCACACTAATATTCTCCAATTCAGTTCTCCGCATAACTTAATCCATACTAATTCGTAAGTACAGGATTCTCAGTGGAATTATAAACAGTTTTATAGTTAAAACTGAATAAAGTTTCCGCAGTGCAGTGTCGCGGTAATTAATACTTAATGTATAAATAAGTGTTTTATTTTTTACTAAAAAGATAACAACACCCATTAGGGTGTTACTAAAATGTATAGCCGCTTAGTTGGATTGTTTGTTTAAATTAGAATCACTGGGATGGTGATTAGCTCTAATGTGAAGCCAAGTAGATGTTAAATCGATAAGCTTGATCGCAGAATTGACAGAGAATCCTATATACTATATTAAATCGATACATGAGAGTCGTAACGTCCTTCAGCCTGATAAGCACATTCTTTTTATACTAATATTATAGCTAATATACTAGCTATTTTTATATACTTTTTGTATAATTCTTTTATAATAAATTCTGATAGTGTGCCTAGATTACACTATTTGATACATTGTGCTTTAGATAGCGATGCCTTCAAAATTCGGTTTTTTAATATGTTTATTACGTTAATCTTTAATCCGAATAACTACAACGAAGAAGCTTGTCCAAAAGAGATATTCTGCTATTGTTCTCTTTCTTAATAGTAATGTAAAGATATTGATTAAAATTACTGAAATAGTGCAGTGCTTAGTATTATGAAATCTAATACATGATACATTACAATTAGAGTTGCTATAGGACTTAGACATGATTCTGTGTCTAAAATACAGTTTTAGCTTCTTAGTCCAGTCATATTTAACAAGATCTACAGGGTCTAGAGTGGATATAGAGAGGACATTCCCTGCAAAAAGCAGAAAACTTACCTTATACTCTAATTTCCCCTACCACCTTCAAGGTACCTCAAATTCCGCCATGTATGCAATTATCTCAGCGGTTTTTCCATATTTGAAAGCACACCTGGAAGTTACGCTGTAGGGTATTCAAGACTAGTTACGATTTCACTTGGATATCTTCAATGGAATCAAAACATGGCCCTTTTAAGTTGATTAAAAAATAAATAAATAAAAGTCGCTGGGAGCTGGGTGAGAAAATTATGTAAGATAGGAGACCCCCTGTGAGAGGAAAAGAACTTCGCTACAATTCGTCATAATCCATACATCAGTCCAAGTCTTGGACAAACATCGTGGATCGTTTGTCTTCCGTTTTCGCTGATCACTTCAGTGTGTGATAATTTCCGACGCAGCGCATGTTGACGATTAACCCGAATGTTTGCCATCCCCCACAGATTCTCGATCTTCTCTGAAACGCTTGAACCCCTCAAATATTCTTGATTGATTCAAGGCTTTCTCAACATTCTCAGCTGCACTTCTCTTAAGCTGGAAATAGAATTTGATGCCAATCCGCGGCTCCTTTACGTCAGACATTTGGAAATTCGCGGAAGCATAAGAATACGTTGCAACACTAACAACAATAACTGACAAACGCTCCTGCTATAATTTGGCAAAACAGCAACAAGTGGCTGGCGGGACCTTGTAGTACTTTTGGTTTGGGCGATATATTGAAATTTTCTGATATTTTAGGTAACACCTCTTACATAAGCAAATTTCAATATCAAAAATACTTAAATATGTTAGCTGCCATCGGCGAATATTGAAAAATCGAAATCTAATTTCTATATTTGCCATACGAAAGCTCCTGCGCAATCTCAAACAAATATCCCACTGACAAACAAAAATGTAATAATTTACGATATTTCAATTAAATTAGAACTCATATCTTTTATAGGTTTCAGAACTGCCGGCAGTAACGTAGTCAGCGAGGACGAACACGATCGCGGGGGAGGTACATCGGATGACGACATGATGTCCGACTCCGAATCGTCAATAGCTTCCCTCAACGAACGCAAAAAATCTCTGGAGCTTGCCATGGACGAAGACGTCGTCATCTTAGCTGAAGCCGTATTCGATCACGTGGCAATCGAAGCCGAAGAACTGGCCTTCCGCGCTGGTGACGTCATCGAAGTCCAAACCACGGCTAACCGCGATTGGTGGTGGGGTTCTTGCGATGGTAAAAGCGGCTGGTTCCCAGCGGCCTTCGTACGGCTCAGGGTGAGCCAGGAGGATACCGTTGAAGATTGCCTGGCGGCGATGGCCTCCGGAAAATCGGTACCGTCTCAGATCCGAAGGCGAACTAGCATATCCTTATTGAGTAACGATCAAGTGAGGACTAGTGTTGTGCGCGAATTAGTGCATACCGAACGGGATTTCGTCAAAGTACTGCAAGACGTGGCGGAAGGTTACATAGCGGAGTGCCGGAAACGCAAGGACATGTTCACGAAGGAACAGATCGATACGATCTTCATCAATCTCGAAAACATATTACGCTTTCAGACCGTCTTCCTTAAGGACTTAGAGACGTGCATCGATTGGGACGCGCCTCACAAGAGCTGCGTCGGTAGCTGCTTCATGAGGCACAAAGACGGGTTCACGATGTACTCGGATTATTGCAATAGTCATCCGATCGCGACCGCCACTTTACAAGAATTGTATCAATTCAATAATTATAGTAAATTCTTCGAAGCGTGCAGGCTCATGAGGGGTCTCATCGAAATCCCTCTCGACGGTTATTTGCTGACACCGGTGCAGAGGATCTGTAAATATCCATTACAATTAGCGGAATTACTCAAATACACTAAAGCCGATCATTCGGATTTCGAAAATCTAAGAGAAGCTTTGGAAGCGATGCGAGGCGTTGCCGTATTGATCAACGAAAGAAAGAGAAGGATGGAAAGCTTGGAAAAGTTAGCGGCTTGGCAACAAAGAGTTGAAGGTTGGGAGGTTAGTATGTAACCCTAGAAAATACGCATTAATTTCTTCCCTGCACTATAACCAAGTACTAAATGGTTGATCAATTCCTTGTCTTTCAAACATCTATCAATTGTTATTGTTGTATTCATGTACGTTATACGTACGTACAACGGTTTAATTGTAGATGACGTCGATTATCTTAATTACAATAAGATTAATGAAGTAGCAGTCTAAATAACCAACTGCTTACAAGATGAGGAACACAGTAGATTTATTTCATGAAGTATTTTGTACCTTCGATTTAAAGACCATTTAACACGATAGCAATTTTGATACAATAAGTGATTTCCAAAAATGGCAAGGATATTGTTTGCTTTATTATAGTGAGGAAAATGTCTTGTTCCTTTATATTAAATCAAAGTTTATCGATTACAATCAAACATGAATGATTTTGATTGTTTAAATTCCCACCACGACTACGTTGGCATTTATCGACGCGAGAACTAAAATTTTGTGAAATACGTCCATCCATGGAAACTTCATTATCACTTATGGCGATCCGAATGTTACCTTTCAGGGCTTATTAGAGTAAACTTTACTTTTTAAGCTATTCCACAAACAAAAATCAAAACGCGTCAAGTCGCAAGATCTTGCCATGCCATAACACGCTCATGGAATCTCTTGCGTAATAAGGCGATGTTTTTTCGTATTGTGTAGCACGTAACACTATCTTGTTGGAACTAAACATCTTCCTCCAGCTGAGGGCCTGAAAGTCTATTAACATCGTATAAAATATTTCGAATGAATTTTCCAAAATTTCGCCAGTTACTTACAAGGGACCCACCATTCTTAAAATTTCACCTTCAGCATTCACCAAATTTAGAGTAAGAAAACCGATAATCTACTGTTGCGGTTGATTTTCGCCTCTGGCATGCTAAATTACCGTCAATCATCAATCAACTGCTTCCTCTCAGTTAGTCTGCTAACTGTGGTCTACTATCCTTCCCTTCTCTGAAGAAGCCCCATGTGATTGTGGGCGAAACGTCGAGTTTTAGATTAATTATGGCACGATCCAAACTTTTTGGAATTTCAGATATTAACTTGTATGAAAGATAAATTATTAAAATCTATACTTTATTTTTAAAAAATAAGAACAATATATAGTTTATAATGACATTTTTGTCCCTAAGTTTCTCAAAAAAGTTAAAATTTGATAAATATTACGTTACTTTCATTTTCAAACAAGACAACAGACTTACACTGTTCAGCTGATTTCTTAGTTCATAAAAAAAAGAAATATGTTCGAAAATGTCTGTTCACAAAAATATGTCGATCCAAAAATCAACACAAGCTCAAATACAAACTATTCTGAGTATGAGAAACAATTTGATCCTGTCTTTAAGATTTTCTGTCTCGGACTATTTATATTGTATAGCAAGAGTAGAGGTTTCTGCCTCTCTAAATGTTCTAACCTGCTTTTAAAATTTATAAATTTTGAACTCCTCCTCATATCCTTGATTTTGAAATCATTATCGGAAAAAAGAGTCGTGCCCCTCTCTATACCATAAAACACACCAAACACTTTTGCGCATAAAGTGATCCCTTATGAATAAGTGAAGGGTTTTCGAAAATTTTGTTTATAAGATTCTATTTAACCAAAAATGAACCGCGTCATCATCAAAGATTATTTCATATTCAAAACGTTGGTTTGTTGCTTTTGTTGTGACATCCAAGTAACAAAATTCTTGCATTGTCGAGGGTCTGTCTCCTTCCGTTCTTGGGTTAACTGAATTTTGTGATCATGCAATAACTATAGTTCGTCTGTAAAAAGTTTGCCATAAACTGACCAGAGTATTGCCTGATTTTCAAGATCGCCGTGGGATTTTGTCGTACAGCAGCAATATTTTCTGCAGAACAGGCAGTGCTTGGTCTGTTTCATTGAAATTTGTGGCGAATAGAATCAGTTTCTTTAATTTTTGTTACTAAATTTCGATAAGTTTTTATGATTTCAATACACTCTTCTTGAGAAACCGGCACCAAGATTAGATTTGTACACAACTCAAGGTATCCTAGTAATGTTTTGTAAAACCTTTTATTTGGATTAATTAAAATTTGTGTTAAACATAAATCTGTACAAAATTTGATATGAAATATACCGTTTTTTGTTTATAATTTATTGTTATAATTTCGCTTCTTTTTTGGTTTTTGCTTACTTACACAAAATTATCATTGGCCGTGTATGACAAATAATTCAAGATCAATTCATATTCCAAACATTTTTTTAAATTATTTTCACCATCAGTTCACCATCGGCCTTATTCTTAAATAAAATAAAATTTCATTGTATAACTAGATAACATTTCCATTATACATTAGAAATCTTTGAATTTGAAAATATCTACCTCCGTAATGAGTAACCTTTCTTTTAGCAAGTACTCAGACATTTTCCCTAACGTTAAAATGTACCATTTCAATAACACTATTTTTTTCTTTTATTACAATTCGAATTAAACCTAATCTATTTTATTTTATTTGCTAGGGTGTAGATTTAATTGAAGAAAGTTCTCAGCTAATCCATCAAGGTGAAGTTGTTAGAGTAACTACCGGTATGTGGACGTCGAATATAATATTGTTCCTGTTTGATCATCAGCTCATTTATTGCAAAAAAGTAAGGTCACAAAGCAACCATTTTTACAGTTGGCTAAATTCACTCCCCTTTACTTTCAGGATATACTTAAACGAAACACATACGTTTACAAAGGGCGAGTTAGTTTAGATACAACGGAAGTCATCGATGTACCTGACGGTAAAGGTAAGATTCATTGAAAGTAAAAATACGGAAACTTGTAACACAAAAGAAAACAATATTCTTTTACAGATATTCACATTGGTGTTACTGTGAGGCATGCTATTAAACTCTACAGCGTTATCAGAGATAAATGGCTCTTGTTCTGTTGCCGTTCCGCTATCGAGAAGCAAAGATGGCTGGAAGCGTTCATGGAAGAACGGAAATTAGTTAATAAAGACAAATCGGAAGGAGTAGAGTTTCCATCGGCCGCTAAACAATTAGCTAGAGTAGCAGCTAGATGTCAAAGAAGGCCACCAAGAAAACCGGGAGGTACCTATACATATTTCTCTTCTTATTTTTATGTTGCGCGAGGTCTCAGTATTGATACATCTTCAGAATTCCGTCCAATAAAACTGTTTATAGTCGTAGATCATTCTAGTTTAGCACTGAATTCACTGCACTGTCCGGTCATACTATTCTCTTCCATTATTAATAATAATATGATTTATTTTCCAACAGGATACATGCAAGTATGGGGAAAGTACAGAATAGGTAGCAAAGTGAATACAATTAGATAAAATTAACCAAAAAGAAACCCACCCTGAAATAATGCTAGATTACTTTTAATGCAACTATGATCCTGCGTTAAAAAAATACAATCACATCTCTCACAAGTTTACTTAATACTTCTCATCCTCGCAAATCTTTCAAAGTGTTCAAGTTCAAGGATTACATGAAGTAATCGTAAAACGTTAATACAAAATATAGTCTATTGTGTTTAAAATTAATTAATTAAATTAAAATTAAGCTTTCCTTGACACTACTTGCTGAGCTGAACTAGAGGAATAGGAAAGGATAAGCATATTCAAGCTCTTTAATTCTCGCAAATAGTGCATTATGTTCATTTTTCTGGACATTCTTTAAATTTGGCCTGATGTAATTCCTGCGAGATTGCAGTCCATTAGAAAGTACTTGGGTACAAACAATAAAATAACCAGCTATGCTGACGCAATGATTAGAAGAAGCAGACATTTATTCCGGCCGCAAAATCTTTGTGCTGCTAGGCGGATTGAAAGATAAAATTTCGTTGTAGTCTTTCTTGAGTTCATGATGATATTGTTTTGGCTGTAAATAGGATTTCTGAATCGCCAGGTACAGATCCTGTTAATGCTGTGTACAATACAGTAAAAAAGGACAATTTTATTGTTGCTTTATATGCAATCAAGCATGAGATCTCGCTGAAGATACAGTGATGTCAAAAAAAAGAAGTCAAATTTTATTCTTCTTATCTTTTCCAATTTCCACTACATTCTATGGAAAACATTCTTAAATTATAAATAAATATATGTGGAGAAACAAACAATTTTTTCGTTCATTCTCACGACCAAAGTCGAACCCCAGCGATATAATAATTCTTTATTAACCATCTTTTCTTTGCAGGCAGCAAAAACTATAAAACGGACTCGGCGTACATGGGCTCGCTCCTTCAATTGAATACTCAAAATTCCAATTCGCTAGGTAGAAAAGTCGGTACGTGGTTTACGTTCGGCGGCAACAAGAAAACCAGACATCAGCACCGCGACGTTTCCTGAGATAAGACGACGTTACTGTAGCATGTTGAGTTCTAGTCGGTGATTAAATTAGCGGAATAAATGGTGGAAATATACGCGTTCCCAAATAGTGCCAAAAAGACCGTTAATAAGCAAATAATCCTAAACGTAGTAGACGCGCAAGAACACGACATGCGCAGTAACATTTTACATCGTACGCTGCTAAAATTAATTAAACAAAAAATGAAACTCCGCAATACTAGTGTTTTTAAGCTCTGAATTTAATGAAAAAAAAATGAATATATGAATTTACTAGTGATATATATGGCTATACTGCCGAGATTGTGCTGTGCAAATAAAAACATAGAGACTTTCTTATCTTATCGTCAAAAAAGAGAATAAGAATAAATGAAAATTTCCAAGGCCTACGTCAAAAAAAGGAGGCCTCTTCAATGTAATATGGAATAATTGTATTACTTGAAAAAAAAAAAGAAATCATGAAAATATCTTTCACTACTTCCTAGATCTTAAGTTAAGTTTCGGACTTCGTACATTAATATATTTACATATATCGTATACTGACTGATGCATTTTTTATAATTATTTGTTTCTTCTCAGAACGATATAAAAAGAAAACCATGTAACAGAAACAATTATTCACACGCACAATACATATATTACCTAATTTTGGACATACCCCACAATCGCACAGGGTATTTATAAAAAAAATTATAAATAAAACCATGTTACTATGATTCTGCTGCTAAATAGTGATTCTGGATATAAAAAAGACGAAGCATTAGTCTGTTGATTGTTAGCTAGTACTATCTATGTAGTGCCAATCACTACTATTACATACCTAGGTAAGAAAAAAAAAACGAACGTAGCAATTTTTTGTTTTATAAATGTGTTTCGGTCAAACTCGGTGATATGTTTCGATTTTTAAGGACCAAAAATGTGAAAGTAGTAAGGTAACTATCTAGAATTACCACAAAATTGATATTTGTTTCCTTTTCTGTTTTTTCACACCTTTTATAACATGCGGTCGTCCTTTTATTATTTTGTATTGTTAATCCTTATTGAAATAAATTATATCCAATTTGCTTTTTAAATTGTTTGATGATATAATTTGCTCAAAGGGATACTCTTAAAATTACATTAATGTTATTTTAGAACTTCTTATTTGCTGATCGGACAGTTTGGGCAACACTGCGCTTTTTTATAATTGTTTAAGCAATTAAAAACACACCCAAACTATAGCAATAAACTAATCTAATCTAGACGTTCCCATTGTCCCATTGAAATAAATCAATATTTGATAAAATTTGCCATTTTAATCACTATTTGTTTTAATAACTGAGTCCACTTAAATAATTACGATTGAAAATGCCGAATTGCGTCTTTTATAATTTGCTGTAAGAAACTGCAATTTTTTATTTTTAATACCAGCAAATTTGTAATTACAAAAAATTCACTTGGCATTTTTTAAATTTCACGGTTGGTAGTTTCGACAATATTCGCAATATTTGCAATATGCTACGTGGACGTACAAATTTATGCACTCCTTTGTTTTTGAATTCACTATTTATTAAGAGATCATGCAGGATTGAGTGTTTGTATAAATAACATTGGTAATTCACACGACGCATCATTTTCTTGCGCGGAATTATATGTCTCATCCAAATTCTTAAGGGTGTAAAACACCCTTAAGAATTTGAGGAGTATGTCTTACCAGAGAATTAAAAAATACCAAGTGGGTTGGTTAAGAGGGGCTTAGTTAAGTCTAAATATAAAATTAAATAAAAACATGCGAAATAGTAATGGAAGCAATTTTATCAAAATACTTTTCGTAACAATCTTGTTAAAATTTGTTCAGCACTGTTTTAACGGAGTTTACACCAATAGTTTTGTCGAATACTTACTTCAACTACAGTGTAGGGAAAATGCAGTAATGACGCTTGGCGTATTTATGAATGAAATATATTTGAGGACATTGAAGTGGTTGTTAGCGCATGCGTTTTGAAAAATTAGCCGAGTAGCATTACTGTACTTCCCCTATATTTTACTTCAACTACAGTTAAGAATTCCTTCTGCTTATCCCAGCTGGCATAAAAGGCAATGTATTTGAAAATGATATTCAAACTAACCGATGGCATTTTAATCTTTTTAATATCTTATTTTTATTAAAATTTGTCCGTACCATTTTACTTCATTATATTACCGCATAAAATATTTAATTTTGCCAATTGTGTCCTATTTAATTTATGTGGTAATTTTTAATTATGTAGAATAAATGTTTCGCTCATCGAGCGTAATTATTTAGAAAATATGCTATATCTTTAATATTTGAAAGTATATTTTTACTGTTAGCCTAATTTGCCAAAAAGCCTTGCTTAATGGCGCTTGGATCTAAACCGCTAAAGAATCTATAAGTCGAATGTAAATCGCTCTCCTTAAAAAAATGTATGGCATAATAATAATCATAATAATTATACATATTTTCTACTGTAGCTCGAAAAGAAAATGAAACGTTTAAATAAACAACTTCCCCTACGAAGTTTTTAAGACGCCGATAGGCATTCGTGAACGAAAAATGCATGCCTACGCCGTTTAACTATAATCCCGTAAATTTAAACTATTTATTTTACTATTAGATATGAAATGATGATATATACATAACATATTATATACATAATGATACTTTACCACGTAGTTAGATTGTTATTATCGTAGAGAGAATAATTTTATAGCGTTTAGATTTTCGTTCCGAAGTATATTTTTGTATATTGTCTTACACCATTCTCTGCGTTGTATTATATATAGTATGATCCATGAAATATGTACATAGCACTTTTACTAGTGCGTTTGTTAAATAATCTGTTTTGTAGACAAGTTAATGTTGAATGATTGTTAATGATTTTCTTTTTTAAATATTATCACAACACTGTATGTTTCAAAATCGATGTATCATTAAATATTTTGTAACAAAAGTAAAATATCTAGTTTTCCTTTATTACTTACCTCCTGTGCTATACTGACAAGCTCGTATAATAGCAGCACCATAGAAAACTCGATTCATGTTACATTATCGTTCACATTATTTATTAATATGTGCATTTACAAAAAAATATAGATCCATTCACGCACGTTAAATATAGAATAAAAACACTTAAATCATAGGGTAAGTTTTATAAATATTTCGTTTATATATATTTCATACTTTTATATCATATGTCTATATATATATCTCTCGGTGTCGTTAAAAAATTTATACGATTAATTCCTATTTTAAAAAAATATAATTAATATTTCGATAAAATACCAAGTGACAACAACAAAAAAAATACTCATAGTATAGTAAGTAAATTGCACATTTAACAGCAATGTGTTCATACATTTGTTGATTTCATTCTGATAGTGTATGTCGTGTATATGTCAAAAGCACAAATATTAAATAACAAAAAAAGAATGAATATAATACGAGATGAAAGGAAAAAAATGCATATCTTAATAATATACACAAGGGGAGAGCTATGATACACGTAGTTTCTTAACCATATTTTTCCTTTATACATAAAAAGAAATTAACGCACTAATAATATGTATTATTATATAAACCTTATCTTCTAAAAGTTCATTCAGGATCTAATAAAATATATTTACAGATATATACAGAACCTCTTAATTATTTGCTACTATTTCTTCTCGTTTACACAAGTTAGTTGCCTATAAAAAAAAATCTATTACCGACACAACTGTACACAATATAAATATATCTCGGTATAAATCCATTTAAATAAAAATTTAATACAACATTAAAAAAAAACATTTCATTCGCTAGGTACCTAAAAAAATAAAGTAAATAATAAACGAACTAGTAATAGCAACAGATACATTTGGAATCATAGCACGTGATGTTCATTTTAAATACTGCCACCTTCTAAAAGCGATTGATCTACAAAAACGAAATACATTTGCCACCGAAATCTAAATAAGTATCAAATATATAATTCTATCCCCAATTAACAGCGAGAAACAAAAATATTACACTAATTTTTTTTTTTATATTTAAAATGAAAATCAGGTAGCAAAGTAAATAACTTATCGTATTTAATGAGTAGTACTACACATTAATTATATGTAGATATATTTTAAATGATTTCGATGATGGAACACTTACGGCAGATATTATACAGTACATAAAAAATATATATTTGATAAAAGTCGTCTTTGGCAAGTTGTATAAAGTAATAATATTTTTAAAAGTCAAATCAAACAATACACATAATACTTCGACTGATTTTCTCTAATATTGGATGTAGTTTCGATTGAATGATAGTTGTTACGGGTTTTTGAATCAAATGAAATTCTCAGATTTTGAAAATATTTTAGAACTGCTGCAATTTCATAGGTATTCAAATTTAATACATACACCATTCAATGTAGAAAGTTTAATTTAAAACTGTTTTGGTTAAAGTATGCTACCGTCTAGAACAAGTCAACTTAAATCATATCCGCAATAAAGCATTATCAGACATCAATATATTGACACCAAATCCTTTTAATCCTAAAACCTTTTTTAATTATAAAGATTATCGTTTTTACGATGCGATAGGATATTAAACATGATATGACCATAGTATTATAAAAAGTTCTTTACCAAGATTGTTTTCAAATAAAAATGCGACTATTTTAAAAACTTTTATCAATTCAATTTTTTTCAAAAAAGAATTGAAAATGCTCTTCCGATTTTAAAATGTTCTCTTCTATAACAGAAAATATAATAAAAATGTCTAATACACTTCCTACGAATTACTATTAACTGACTCGATATTTGTTAAAATCTTGGAAACTTCATTTAAAGTACAAATAAAAAGTTCATACAGCCAAAAATAAAGAAAACCGTCTCAAAATAAGCGAGTATAACGAATCAATACATAAAGTTCATGATTTTTCAATTTTAAAAATAACTTGTACCATAAAGAATCTCACGATGTTTCCAATCGAAAAAATCACAGTAATTTAGCCAAGTATCAAATACATATTTTCCGTAAGTGTCATGTTATTCATACATTATTACACCATTCAAAAAAACTACATACAGCGAGAGACGTTCATTTCCCTCGTGATTATTTTTTAGTCAATATTAGAACCACCGTACATTAGCTATGTATCCAGATCATCCTCCCTTTGACTCGAAAAGTACGACACTAGTCCGCCAAATTCCCCACTGTTCTCCTCATCATAGGATTTTCCAATGTCCTGAGGCGAATTCGTCTCTGAGAATTGATCACTGTAATTGTACCCAGATGGTGGTAGTGCATCATCCGGTCCCATACTTCCTTGCATGTAATTTCCGTAGTAACTAGGCGGCATACCTGCTGGGTGATAAGGAGGCATGTTATTTCGTACAGGTGAAGGTTGTTGTTGCATATGCTGCGGCGGTATTAGATTTGTTGGTAGCTGTTGATTTTGCCTAATCGGTGATCCGGTCAACGGCGATGAGTTGACATTCGAAAACCTCATTTGCGGCCTGGAATAAGGTGGTGGGGGCGGCGTTGGATCGCTTTTGTTACTTAAGGGCGAGTCGGATGAAGGGGGTATGGAGATAGGCGAGCTGCGATCCGGCGTGTTTATAGAACTGGTCGCTACGTTGATGGGGCCACCGCCAGAGGGCGATGGATCGAGAGGATGATGCGAATGGTAAACTGGTGGAATGGATGGAGCAGGAGTTCGAACTCGCATTGGCGGGATCGAGGGAGCTGGACTCGTTCTTTGATACGGACTGACGATTGGCGGTGGCTGCCGATAAACGGATGGAGGCATTCCTCTTGGTGAAGGAGCTCCTGCAGATAAAAAAAGGAAGATGTTTAGAAGAAACCTGACAATGATTAGATTGGCATCATCACTCAATAACGTATTGCTTTTGCTGTTAAATTAGGGACATGTCACCAAGGACGTAACACGTGTTACAACTAAAAGTACTTTAGTACTTCACTTTAAAGTACTAAATTTCATAATTTGTATTTAAATAAATTATACGACACTGTTATATAGTTTTTAAGGGTGTTATTTAATTTTGTAGTATCGATAAAAATTACTCTTATTTCGCAATAAATTTGTTTCTTTCTTTCTTTAGCAGTTGTTTCTTTTATTAAGATGAATAATAATAATTGTAAATAAGTAGTAAGCAAACAACATAAATTCATATACGTTAAAATTCGTATTTCCCGCCTGTTATAACTGCAGAGACCCGTAATATTTAACGGACATGTTTATTACAGTTCTCAATAAAGGCGCTGCAATGCCAACATGTTTTAACATTTTTCTACAGACTTGCTTAGTCTCTTACTTTAATTTTCACTACGAACTGTGTTGTATTGGCAAAAATATGTGCCAATGCAAAACTAGATGTGCGGGCTTACGAACTATGAACATAAAATTTAGGACAATGAAGCACGTTGCTCATTTTGTCGCTTGCACAGTAATGTGGTCCTGAGATGGAGGGGCTAACAGACGGTCGGACTTGATCCATATCGTTGGATAGATGAAAGCGCGTGCTATAACGTTAACAATGGAATGGTTTTAATACCTGTTGTGTTGTCCATGGATAACGACGGTAGTTTGTTTGCTAACTCATATATAATCTTCTTTTTAATTCCTTCATGCGTTTCTTTGTGACGTTGAATGATTTGGTAATTAGACATTAAAATGACATTTATTCCAGAAGTGCTTGGAATGGTTGTGCGAGTAAAGTGAATATCGGTAGTTTATCGCAACACACAATATTTACACAATATTTTGGCATAATTACATGTTAAATCGGCAAATTGATCGATGAACTCGTTCACATTTTCAGTCAATGGCTGCTTTCCAGTACGCCGTTCGTTCAGCGTTACCGTCCTACATGAAATATTCGTCTGCGTGGTAGTATGGATCAAGTCCCACTGTCCTCACCATTCCAGAACCACGGTGCAGCGTGAACGACAAAATTAACATCTCTAGTTATGAATCAAAACTAATCTAAAAGAATTCACTGAATTTAAAAATTAAGGTGAAAGACAATAATAAAAAAATATCGGACATAGAAAAATTAATCTAAATTTCAATTTCATTTTGTAAACAAATAAATGTATGACTCCATCCGCCTTTTCTTAAAAAAAAACAATTATGCTCAATTCTGGGTTTCGTGCGGGTTTCTCAATAGTAAATATCAATAAATCAAATAATCAATTAGCAAATAAAATATATTTTTTAGTTCGTTAAATTTTGACCGCGTGCCAAATTCTGTTTTGCACGTACCCCAAGTCTTTACCATCTTGACGCGTTTTCATGCACGAGTTACATTTCAATTGCACTCGGTTCTTATAGAATTCGATGCAAACACTTTCGCTAGGCTCTGGTTTAAATGTAAGCAGATGCTTTTGGATATAGTAAGCTACGTCCCTGATATTTCATTTCGCGTTGAAAAGAACGCAGAGCTTTTTCTATCCACAATTCTGATCCTCTAATAAACCCAGATATTCCAAAAACCTTTTTATTTAATGATCCGATACAATTTTATCTAAATTAACTTGAATTGCTGCAAATGTCAAATTGAAAACTAGAATTTCACGTAACATTTGGAATTCACTCTGATATTTGTGACACTTACCATGCATATATGGTTGCTGTGATTGACTCATAGGCGGCAACTGTCCAACAGTATTCTGACTTCCAGCCATGCTATTAGACACCGGCACACAAGTAGCCATTTGCGAATTCGATACAGGTGGCGTAGGAGAATTTTCCGCATGTGGTGGAGGTTGATCGGCGTAGTAATTATGCCCCATGCCCATTGGCGAATAATTTCCAGCTCCTGATTGCGTTTGCAACATTCTAGTGATAACAGAAGGAGTCGGTTGCGTTTGCGAAAACGGTTGGGGTGGAGCTGCGATCGCTAATTCAGCACCGTGCATCGCCGCCGCGTCCGCCAGAGCTATGTCGTCACTAGCAACAGTATCTACTGTAGTTGGAATATTGGACTGATCATCTAGAATATCCGACGAGATGCTAGTAGAAAGTGAGGTTGGAGTAACACTCGTTGCAACACCCGCGGCAGCCGCAGCAGCAGCCGCTTCCTTCTCCAACGTTTTCTTTCCTTTCCCCCTACCACGTCTTTTCTTAGGTGATCCGTCAATCGGCGTTGATGGGGGAATTTCACTAAATATCGGAATGGTAACGCCAGGCGGTTCTGATAATTCAGGGTTACTTTGCATATCAGGACCGACCTGTAACGTTGCAATTTGTACTACATTCGAAAGTTTCTTTTTTCCGCGTTTTTTGGGTGCCTTAGTATCAACTGCGGTGGTAGTCTCTTTCTTCTTAGCTTCTCTTTCTCTACGCTTCTTTTCCTTTTCTAATTGCATTGCAACTAGTTGCAATTGCTTGTTAGCATACTCTTCTTCTTCCATTAATTTCTCCATTTCTTCTTCGTCCATTTCCTCAAGATTCTTGTTTATCTCATCGATCGGATTCAGTTCGTCGTCCACGTCGTTATCGTCGACAATGTCATCGGGAAGATCTTCTATGGAAGAATTGAGATTATCCAAATCAAAGTTTTCTTCTGGTGTAGGTTCAGGATTAATCTCCGCACCCGCTGGTTTTTCCAGTGGTAATACAGTACCAGTTAGTAGTGTAGGTTGAGTTTCCGGAGTAGATTTAACTTCTGTCGATACTGATTCGGCTTTATCTGTAGAAGGCGGTGATACTTGCTTTTCCCTTTCTTTATTTTTCGGAGGCTTTTCTTCCACATCCGCTTCTCCTTTTTTTTCAACACTTTCTTCCTTTTCATACTCTTCATCATTATCCTGGTCTTCGTCCTCATTCGCTACGTAATCATCATCACTTTCAATTCTAGGCGGGGCTTTCCGAGCTCTGATTTCATCATCGCTGTCAGAAGCCAAAACATCGGCGTAGTTAATTTTCTTCCCTCTAGTTCTTCTACCAGCAGTTTCTTCTTCCTCTTCATCATCATTAAGACCGCCATATTTGATACGACGTTTTTTCTTTTTCGAACGATCCTCGTCAGAATCATCGAAATGCTTTTTACTTTTCTTGGATCGTTTCTTTTTCGAAGTTGTTGTATTTCTAGACGATTTTCTCCTACTCGACCATTTCCATGAAATATCGCTCTCTTCCGTATCCGACTCATTCCAAACAGATCTTGATTTCTTCTTTCGTGGTATTTCTTTCTCATCTTCCTCTGTGTCATCATTTATAAAATCTTTGTCGTATCTGGAAGTGCGAGCTCTAGTCGATCTTCTAATAGGTCCTTTTCTTCGCCTGCTACTATAAGCTTCGCTAGTATCACTGCCCAAATCTTCTTCAAAATCGTCATCGTCTTCTTCATCCGAACTTGATCCTTTGAAATCTTCATCTGAATCCGGATCATCGCCACTGCTGACATCTAGACTGTTCAATTTCCTGTGCTTCTTTCGCCCTAAGAATTTCTTTACCGGTTTTACTTTGTCTTCATCTGAATCGCGATGCTCTGGAGGTACAACTGCGGGTGGTAGCTCTTTAGTTTCCACAGGCACAACAGGTGGGGGAGGTTCCAATTCTGGCTGCCCACCTTCAACTTGTTCTTTCTCAGCATTAACTATGGTTGATATGTCTTTACCGCGTCCTTGATTGCCCGCACCTTTAACTGCTTCCATTTCATCTTGAATGGCGGAATTGATAAGTTCGTCATAATCGTTGAATCTGTAGCTGTGAGCTTGTCGTCTTTGCCTCAACTGATATATTGGTTCATCACTATCGGAACTGGAACTGGTTTCCGACGATGACGATTGCTCTGATTCCGATTCTTCATCCTCCAGGTCTTCTTCTTCGCTCTTTTCTTTTTTCTTGCGTTTCTCTTCGGTATCCTTAACAGGCAAAACATTCGCAAGGCTTATGCCGACGTATGCCAATCTTTCTTTGCGTCGAACCTCTATCTCGCGTTTTGCCATCTTTTTGTCAAACTCGGCAAGTTTTTCTTCCAATTGTTTCACTAAAGTATTATGCTGGCACGGTGGGCAAAACCAATCACCCTCTGGAATGATAAACAGAGCCGGACGGAGGCAAGAACAGTGCCAACCGTTGTCGCATCCGTCACATAGTAGTATCCACTCAGGATGATCCGATTTACCGCACTTCTGGCACGCATGATCATCGACATCATCTTCAATGTCATCTTCTTTCCGCGCAGTTCTTGCTCGTTTTAAAGGTTGAGGCTCACCAGTATCCTCGATATCACTTTCTGGTGAAAACTCATGATCCGATTTGAAAAGTGGACTCTCGACTTCACTGTATTCTGCAATTTCCTCCTCCTCTTCTTCAACTTCATCATTTGAAGTACTAGATCCACTACTTGACCGCCAAGGGTTAGATTCGTCAAATATTTTTCTCGGATCTTTATGTTTTCGCTTTCTTTTTCGTTTCTTCTTTTTCTCTTCAACTTCCGGAACGTCAATTGTAACCTCGTCTTCTGTTGGCGGTTTAGGTCTTTTTCTTTTTTCCGCTTTGTAGTCTTTATCTATATTCTTTTTGTTTTTCTTTTTGGAATCTTTAGGGTCGGTCATTGTAATATCTTCAAGCTTTCGTCTTTCAGCTTCTTCTTTAATTTTCAACTGAGCAATTCGGCGCGATTGTCTAACATGACCCACCGTTACATTATTTAATTCTTCGATAGCAGCGGGAACGTCTAAACCCAATAAAGTTTTCTTTCTTGCTGCCCTTGGTTTTTTAACAGGTTTCTCAGCAGGGGTGTCAGAATCAATCTCTGTTTCCTGCTTTTTCTTGTACGGTTGTGGTTTCCTTTTTGGGGACTGCTCCTTTGTTTTCTCTTCATCGCTACTGCTAATCTCTTGCTTTTTCTGCTCTTCAATACTCCGTCGAAGTTCTAAATCAACTTGCCGCTTTCCTTTTGTTTTTCTTCTTTTACCACCCGTTGGCATAGAAATCTCCGGTTCCGTTATACCTCTTTTCCTCAGAGATCGTGTCATGACAGTTGATTGCGGATATTGTTCTATGTCTAACTGCAATGAATTCAAAGTCATCCCTTTCACGTGCACAGTGTCGTATGGGTCAGGTACAGCCAAGGGATCGTCTTCAATGATAACAACATCGCTATTATCCCCACCGCCCGAAGATTCAACGGATAAGGGGGAATCGGCCGGTTCAAGAGGATTTTCTTTTAATTTTTGGATATTAACGCAAGTAAGAAACGGGCCGTTACTTTTAGAAGGTTTCCCACCTTCTTTATAGATTGGTTTAATTGTCATTCCTCCCCTAAGAGGTATATTTTCATTACAGTTTCTCGCCGATATCCGTCTGCCGTCACTTTCAGCTGTCAAGTCGATAGTTTCGACGTCTGTGCCGGAAGGAATTTGATTATTTGAGAGCCTTAATCGCTTTGAGTGTCTTACGTCAACTTCTTCGATTTGTTTTAGTTCCTGTGTGTTTTGTATATTTTTTCTTGGACGCCCTTTACCCTTTTTGTTAGACTCAGCTGAAATAACATCTATTGGATGTACTTGTGGATGATCTCCAGGTTTTCGTCTGGTACTTCTTCTCACCATATTATTCTCAATATGATCCTCAATTTTAACAACATTCAGAAGTGGATCTGTATTATTAACAATATTCTTTTCGCTGTTTTGATCATTTTTATCGTTAATTAAAGCTTGTGGTTTAATTTCTTTCCTGAGAACTAAATTTTTGTTGCGCGTTGCGTAAGACTTAACAGATAACATTTGATTAGGTCTTCTACCTCTCAAGAACCTAAGAGGTTGTGGATTTGGCGCCTTTTCTTTGAGATTCTCATGTTTATTTTCAACATCCGATTTTTCTTGTTTTGTGTTGAACTTACTTGATGTAGTTCCTTCGACTTTTTCCAGAATCTCACATTTAGCTTGGACGTTGGTGATTTTTATAGCTTTTATGGCATCAATACCAGATCTAGTGTCATTGGTATCTTCATCGGTTTCAATAATAACTACAGGTGAATCCTTACTTTCCAATTCTGTTTGTGTTTCTTCAGTAGCATCAAAACGAGGTTCTTTATTACTTGACTCTTTCTCAACATTTTTGTGAGCGGATTCGGATTTTTCAATAATGTCATATTTAGCAGCTTTATTTTTTGATTCAGAGTTTTTGGTATCGCCATCCGCATCTTTAATTTCTTCTGCAGTAGTTTCTACTTGAACATTTTCATTCACTATGTCACTTTTCCCTGTTAACGTCTGCTCTGTAATATGATCATGATTAATGCTTTCATCAGATCTTGACTTATCCCCTACATCAGCCTCTCTCTCACTTTTTACATTTTTTATCTTCAAACAATTTGCAATAGAAAGTTCTTCTTTTTTTGTATCTGAAGAATGTAAAGACTCTTTTTCTTCAAGCTTCTCAGTATTACTATCACTTGCTACAACCTCTGTTATATTTGCTTTGTTTTCATTGTCTTTCTCTGTTGGATGCAATTGTTGAGAGGATGAAGAATAGTTTTCATTATTTTCATCAGTAATGTGCATGGATTCATTAGTTGTACTAGAAGTATTAGTATTTGAATCTATTTGTACATTTGTAATATCTGTTATAACTTGTTTGTGTTTGTCATTTTTATTAAATACTAAATCGGTACTGATGCTGCTGCTATCAATATCTTTCGTATTATCTCCAATGTCAACTTGATTTTCTTTGGACAACAGATCATTATTTTCTTCCGTTTGATTACTATTGATAACATTATCACTAATTTTTGCTACAGGTTCATTCACATCTTCTCTGCTGGGCGCGTCATTAAAAATATTTCTTGTACTCTCTGCTTCGCATCTTGTTTCCATAGATTTTAATTCTTTACTATTTCTATTATGATTGATTGTGTCTTGTGCTTCTGAATCCTCGTTAACCTTCTCAGATATACTAATGGAAATGTTGTTAATGTCTTCAGAAGCACAATCTGCAATGTTTTGCTTATTAACTTGTTCAATATCAGTGGTCGAAGTTGGAACATCGTCAGCAGAAGTCACCTCATCAGCATCCATTTCATCGCTACTTGAGTCAATCCTTTCTAGTTCAGAAGCGCCTGTGACTTCTCGATCCTCTAAACAAGAATCTGGAAGGACAGACTTGATTGTAGTATCGACTTTCTCCCCAGAATGAATAGATGTAATAGAATTGCTTTCGTCTGAAGTTGTAGGTTCTTCCTCAATAACAGTCGAGGAAACCTTTTCCTCAATTCTGGTTGTTACTTCGTGATCTGAATCATTATCTCTTAAATCATTTCGTAAATTGGAAATGCCACAATCAGATGTTGTAGCTTCCTCTGGACATTCACTATTTGAACTTTCAGGATTTTGAAAAGTTGTCACAGATTCCGCAGCTGACAAAACTTCCACGTTATTATCACGTGTTTTACTTTCTTTAAAAATTTCGCTTGGTGCTAAACTATTTCTTGATGATGGATTGGATTCAGTAGGGTTTTCTGTCTCTGATGTAACTAAACTTACATCACCGCAGTCTGATTTATCTTCACAAACTTCACTCGCGTCAAAGTCACTAGTATTTGTCGCTGTTTCGTCACATTTTTGTCCGAGTTCACTTTCTTTGGGAACCTTATCCTCACTTTCTACCACCAAAAGTTTTTCAGAAATTTCTTTATTATTGTCTATTACATTTTCGATATCTACATTTTCAGGAACTTTAGAGTGTGATGGATTATTTCCAACGAGATTTTGATCAGTCTTCTCAAAACAATGCTCCGAAGCTCCAACGTCGCGAGACTCATCGGGCGGTATTGGCGCTGGTGATGCGTTCCGCGATCTCGTGTTCTGACTGTCAACGACTGTTGAAGCCCCGAAACTCAACGAAGCCGTTTTCATCGGCGATGTATTTGGGGAAAAAGAATTTCCAAAGAAAAAAGTTTGTCTCAATGGCGAACTAACATTTTCAGACGACAAGGCATCAGGGGAATCCACTGCTTTATTAGCACTATCACTATCTTCATTATTAGTATTGTCCAAAATAGTTTCACTGGTGTTATTCTTATCCTCTGAAGACGTCTCTGAAGATTGTTCTAAGCTCTTACACGAAATCTGTTCTGATGGGGGGGTTTCCAGTGGCAAGGATTGGGTTTCAGATGTTTCACAATCATCCGATTTTTCTTTTGACTCCTTCTCTTTCGATTCATCTAAAGACTTATTTCCTGTTTCACAGTCCTCACCATTACCTTCCCCACTCACATAAAGCACTGGATCTTCAACTACTTCTCCGATAATCGGTGAATCTTCTTCATTTCCATTTATGGACTCGTTCGGAAAACCGGAACCTTCACCTTGAACCAGCATTAAAGGTTCCTCAATCTCATCATCTAATTCCTCATCTTCTAGATCCTCATCATCAACCTCTTCATTGATATAGGTCATGTATTTCTTTTTTCCTAAGAGGGTAGGCCTATCGAAGCGCGGTTGTTTTAGATTTGAAGGTATCGAATAGATGTCATCTTCCATTGCCCTCTTGTAACAAATAGCATCGTAACTAGCACTTTGAACTGCTTTACCAAGGTGGGTGGGGTTAGGATACAGCAACCCTTTTTCCATACTATCATTTCGGATGTACTTCCCTTTGATGCCCATAAACTCTTTCTTTTGTATATCAACATGTGGTTGAGGCATCAGTTCAGTTATTGGCTTGATTCTCAGGCATGGTGTTGCTTTAACTGATAAATCTAGACAAGTTTTATCATCTATCATGTCATCATTATTGGAAATATCCTTCGAGCAAAGATTTAATACATCTTCACAACTTTCCTCAGGGGATTTCACTTCATCTTCTTCTACTTTAGCATCCTCAGCTTTATCATGGTTATCATTCAGATCACTTTCTATTATTTTTTCCTTTTCCAAATCTTCATTAGTGTCATCATATTTACTTTCAACGGGTTTTGTTTCCAATTTTTCACTTTCGGGTACCTCTTCCTTGTCTTTACCTTCTACCTCTCCATTTGGCAAATTTGCATTCTGTAATTTGTTTTCCACAACATCTTTGCTACTCTCAGAAATTGTGGTAATAGCAGCTGTGCATTCAGTATCAATTTCCATTTTCTCATCGATTGCATTGTCGGAGTCAATTTTAGGTTTTGGTGATGCAGGTTTTGTTTGCCCAGTATCCAGTGTTGGCTTTTCAACTTCCACACTGTTACTATCTTCATTACTAACGGGTTCTGAACTGCTTTTAGTAGTGTCACCATTCCCAAGCTGCGTTATTAGTGACACTAAGGCATCTCGATCCCTGGAAAAGAATTCAAAAAATAAGTATATAAGTATGTGTATAAGTATAAGTAAGTGTGACATTTATATAGTTAGACATTTTAACACAAATTTATAATATTATAACGCGAATGTAGTAATTCTCAATGTAGCATACAGTTTTGCAGCATTATCCGTCAACAATACTCTTATTGCACGCAAATAAATTCCAAAACTTTTATGATAAATGAAATAAAATTGAAAGTGACAATTAATATATCATTATTATAATTATACCGCCTAGTCGGAAGCGGCCCGAGCCCTATAATTGGATGCTTCACTGCGATACTGCATTTCATATAGTTTAGACAAAAAGGAGATTGTCTGAATTAATGACGGATTGAAATGGAGTTTTTACTAATTGCTAAAAAGCATCATTAATTCGTGTATTTGTAAAATTATTTATTTCAAATGAATGGAGTTGTTACTTATTGAGCCTACAAATCTGTTGATTGTTAACATTGGTTTGTTTCTTTTTTTTTGTACACTAGTTTAATCTTAAGAACAAAGTCTCATGTAAATATTGTACATATTCAATCCAGTCATCTACTTCCCCATGGTGTATGTGATAATACTATCATTTCCTTATTGTATTGATCTAATTTTCCACTAAAAGAAAGGTAAACAACACATAAGTATCGGCACCCTCTGCACCACACAAGTTTAATTTATTATATAGTAATGTAATATATGTGTTGTTTACCATACTGTGCCACAGTCCTTGCTATCATTATTCATTATTCACTCAAAGTAAGTTAATAATGTTAAAATTTTAAGTATAAATTTTACGCATAAATTATCTCCTTGATCTGTGTGATCGTAGCAAATTATAATAAAAGTCAAGATATATATTCTTCCTTTTTTAACCTATAAAAGCAGTTCTAATAAGAAAAACATAATTCGGTTATATTATTTGTTATTTCCAGCACATTTCATTTCATTAAATGCAGTACAACTAAACTTAAACTATTTGCGCGTACCTAGCAACCAGCGACCATGTTTCATCATCAGGATCATCTTTATAAACACGGATTTGGCAACTCTCGTCACATTGGAACCAATAAGCTCGTCCAATTCTATCTCTGCCCAATGGCTGTGTTCGTAATTCTGTAGCGGACATTTTGTTGATCTCGTTCTTAAATTTCTGATTATAATCAAACTGCATCTCTAATAATTCCTATTAGAACAGATTATATGTACAAAACCATTGTTATTTGATTTGTAATATGGAACACTTACCTTCAGTATCCTAAGCTTAGACGTAATACGAGCATTTTTATAACCAAACCGTTCGATCTCCCATGCATCCTGGCTGCTAAATGTATGACAGGTCTTGATCAACGCACGCTCCCATCTATCATTTGAAGACACTGATCTGCGTGCTCTTCTCATTAACTTAACATGAAGTTCGATAAGTTCATGAGATACTAAAACACGATTATAGAATTAATAATATTACAACTATTATTATTGTTATTAATATTATTAAAAAGTAATTTGATATATGAAGAACATGTATCTACTTAGAAAATATGTTATTATCGCGACGTTTTAATGTATATGTTTCTGATGCATCTTCATTAATTAATTCTTAATTTCATCCTGCATTTTTGATGTACGTTTAGTTCATAAAACTTAAATGCCTGGTATTATCAACAATTAATTATGATTAAAATTGCCATTGCTCAATACAAATAAAAAACTTGTTTATTTTTATTGAGAAAAAACACGACAAAAAATGTTATGGAAACTCATTTCGCCAATAGCACTATTTACTTTTTAGGGTAACAAAGAAATTACTAACAAGTTATTTATTAGATGAAACATTATCAAAATTACATTCCAAAAAGGAAGGACGGTAAAGCTTGCAATGCACTTTATTCTTGTAGGGATAATTACGAAGAATCAAATAAATACTTTGTAATTCGTAATGGTTCAACACACAGTCCTAGATGATCGGAAAACTCTATCCGAAATTGTTTTACCTTCTTGTGTGTTCTCGAGCATCTCCTGTAAATCGACAAAGTCGATGTTCGCCAAGCCGCATGTTACTCCGAATTTCTCCAAAAAGCCACATATCACGGCGAAATTCGGATCACTTTCACAAGAAGCTTCGTTTTCCGACGCCATTGTACCCGCTATGTTTGACAGCGGTTCAACGCGAAACACCACAAACACTTCTTCGTGTCATAGGTTGACGTTATGCATTGTTCGTTCATGTTTTTACGCGAAACGTGCGTCCGGGAAAAATATAAATTTTATACTCCATTCGGTAATGGGCACAAAAATTAATAACAATTTACAAACACCACTCTTAGGAACATAATAACGCAATTCGAACTATTGACATATAGAATGCGCTGTTGTCGCTTACATTTTAGTCGATTTATTATTGGAAAATATTTTTAATTAATAACCGCGAATAGTTAAAAAATATATACAAATAATAACATTAAACAAATTTAATATTTAAAAAAAGGATGAAAATTAACTCCACAATCTATAATATATTTCCTAACACTTTATAAGCAAATGAACAACATCCATAATTAATTATGGTTACATATGGTTTTTATAATTACTACATAATGTTTAAAAATAAACCTAAAATGTTATAGTTACAATAAATTTTAGTTATAAAATCCATTAGCAATTTCCTCTGCACCATGCGCATGCGTGTTTAATTTACCGTGCGATAGATATACACAGGAAGCAAAAAAAGAACCAAGTTACAAATAATCTAATAATGGCGGAGTTTCTTGTATGCTTAGCGGTTTAATTTTGCATGGATTTAGTCGATATATTTTAGTGAAAGTGATTGAAAATGCAGCTGCAATAAGTAAAGAAGGATTCAAGAGGACTACTAGTTCGTAGAGATCATTAGGAATTAGGTATTATCACGTTTTATATCCTTGATTACTAAGGACGGGTATCCAAACATGGCTTGAAAAACATTACGTATTTATACTGCGTTTTTTCTATCTTTTATAGTTACATTTACAGTTATACGTTTATTTTACGAATTCGAGGCGATTTCTTTCCCGATTTTTTAAATTTTCCACTGAATAATTATTAATCCATACGTCGGAACATGTTTGAAAGTGTCTTAATCCGTTGGTGACTCAATAAATACTTTGGAAGCATTTAGAAATTCGTAATTTACTGCCTTCTTAAAATGTTATTACATTGTAACATGCGGAAATACGCGAAAATCTTCCTTTTTTTTTGTTATTGTTTTCCATTTTAACCAATATTTTAGGCATTTTATTTGGAATCTGTTGACTAGTGATAATGATTAGTGATTAAATAGCCTAAATATACGAATCTGACAAAGACGTCGTACTTGACATAACGTGCGAGGGCGCCATCTATTCAAATGCGAAGGAGTTATTTGAATTAATTTAAAATATATGGAAGGATAAAATACGATTAATGGAAGAACTTGAGATTAGTTTGTGATCACTTTCACAAAAATATAAAGAAAAGGTAATCCTGCACTTTGGGGCTCCCATTTGATACGCTCACTGTTCATATACAAAGACCAATGCAACGCTTCAAAATTTTGGTTGGTTGTTTGCGAATCCTTCAGCGAAATTTAAATATTTTAGTTACGAAAGTTTATTTATTAGTTTGCTTTAATTTTTTCTATTAAAAATAGGAAAGAGGTGATCTAATCGTGTGGAAAAGAGTAATAATGATCAATATTACAATCGTTGCATACATCACACAGTCAATGATGTTTTGCAAAAAGTTATTGATTAAATTTTAACAACTGTATGCTATACTGTAACTGCAACCGTGTTGCAATTTTGTGGTTCTAATAAGGAAATTTATAAATAAATATGACTATTTAATATGTTTCTCTTAACACTGATATTCTAACTGATCTAACTCCGCGAAATGGGAGCCGTAAGCTCGCTTATTACCAAAGAAAATTATACTATTTATGGCATACATATAATTTCAGATTACAATGGCGAGTCCATCGCCACAAAGTAGTCCAATGCCGCCACCTCAAGCGCCAAGTCCGATGGGGCCTCCATCGCAGAGTCCGGCTCCATCACCGTCTCCCCACAGTCCCTATCAAGGACCACCAATGTCAGGTCACCTAAACGGACCTCCACAACATAGTATGCCTCCTGGTCCACCGCCTGGACATCCGGGTATGGGTTCAGTTCCACCACCAAACATGCCCGGACCAGGCCACCACGGTGGCCCTCCTGGATCACATATGTCACAGTCTCATCCCGGTATGCCTCCTCATGGGCCACAGCCGCATGCTGGAATTCCGCCTTCTCCGCATTCCAATCCGCCTGGTGGTCCTCCGCAAGGTCATCCTGGTGGTCCACCTCAAGGACACTCCCCCCATCAAGGACCTCCTCCCCAAGGACACATGCCACCGCAACATGGGGGCGGGCCTCCAATGCAGGGTCATCCGGGAATGCCACCAGGAAATCCACCTCAAGGTCATCCTGGTATGCCTCATCAACCTCTTAGTGGACCTCCTCCGACACCTGGACATCCGGGAATGCCGCCTGGCCCACCGCATGGTCATGGAATGCAACAAGGTCAACAAGGTTATCCACCACATGGAATGCATCCACAACAAGGGCAGGTGAGATTAATTTCTTTTTATTTAGATTGTTTTTATTCATTTTTTATCCGGTAATTAAAATAACTAGTGATTTTTTACTATTTAATATACCATGGAACAATGTTACTAAAATATTAAACAATAAATTCTTTAAAATGCGCAATAAGAATAAATGCATAAGAGATATCGTAGAGTGAACGGGATTCTAAGAAAATACAGCAGTATTAAGAATCGAACTAACGGGATCCGACCGTACTTCACACATTACTTAAATTCGCTAAATACCTCGCCAGGTTATGGATTGTTGAAATAAACAAGAGAATTGCGGGAACAAATTATCTTTATTCAATCTATTATGGTACAAATCTTAATATATGATATGTTTAAATCTAACTAAAACATTGTGAAATTCGTGCTAATATTGCACCATAGTGACGCAATTCATGTAAGTGTACTTGTAGAAAAGGAGACATGTTGTACTTATTGAAAAGGACCACAAGTTGCAGTATTAACATTTACAATTCGACAACCTTTCTTGATCTGCCCTTCTCTCGATCTCGATATATTTCTGCGCCAATTCCTTTGAAGCAGTTGCCAAGAAGTTTGGATTCATCAGATCGAATTCTTCGCCCAAATTCTCCACTACAAAGCATTGAAAAGATATATCGAAAGGATATTTTAAACGCTTCAAGAATATTTACCGCTGCTATCACAGACATAGCCACCAGCCTCTCTCACAATAACCACACCCGCTGCAGCATCCCACGGCTTTAAACCGTCACATTGGTAGGCGTCATTGTAACCGCAAGCTACGTAACATAGTCCTAGAGAAGCACAACCAAAAGATCTGATGCTAAAATGAATGGAAAATCAGATTGTTTAAAATTGGAAATTTAGTAAATTTAATATGTACCCTTCCATAATGCTGATTAGATGGTGTAATCGATGCATGTACATTGGCTTTAATGTCTGTGATCTTGCAAGGCTTAATTCATAGTTCAAATTAGACTGTTCAATTTCTGAAACAAAAAAATTTTTTAATATTACTTATTTAGTAATTAAATGTGACCTGAACTTTTTAGAGGTTTCTGTATCATATTTCTAATCAATAGAGGAACTAGTTTTCTACACCAAAATCTCTTTTACAGCAGTGTTATTTTATTATTTACCTGTAACATCTCTGGTGCAAATTTTTGTACCATTTCTATATGCCCCTTGGCCTTTTATAGCTGTGAATGTCTCATTTAGAAAGGGATTGTGTACGATGCCAGCCATTAATTCCTTATTGATCGCCAAACCAACTGAAGTTCCAAAGATAGGCATCCTTCGAACATAATTCGCGGTTCCATCAATAGGATCTATAATCCAAGTTGGATCATCCGTTAAATCTGGAATGTTACCTGTTATCGTGGATTCTTCTTCCCCGATAAATCTAAAAATTGTAGAAACGATACCCAGGATTAATTTAATTTTTGATTCAGCGCTCGCTTCGTAGAAAATGTACCGTATGCGAAAGTTAAGAACTATAAGATGCAATTAGCAACAGCCGCATCAATTTTTCTTTTATTGTTACATCCAATTCACGATTGGGTATATGATTTTGACGTTTCCATAGCAATCGCGCTTTATGAATTATTTAATTTAGGATTACCGTCCCAAATCTATAAAATATTGTAGAATATTTACCCAGACATAGTATGCGTTAGCTAATTGTTTTATATCAATATCATTTGCGATAACAAAGGATACAAAACATTTTACAGTGGCATATGAAATTTACAATCCTAACAAATTTCTTTAATCATCTTTAACAATAGCGTAATTTGGAAATATTCATCATGACTTTATATCATTTTTAGATCATGACCTTACCTTACACATTTTTTTGTTTCTTGTGTCGTGCTGTATCGCATATCAAGTACATTCCGCAAGAAAATTATACGATATTTTCAACTTCCTAATACCCGCTCTATAAATATTATGACTACTACGTCGAGTTAATTTTAACAAACGACTTTAAGGAAATGAATAATAAGCAAGTAATAATGTTCACGCCTAAATGCTGTGGCAATGAATGCACTGTATCGGTACTTCACAATAATGTTAATGGCGTACGGTAATTATTTCGAGTAGGAAAAATTTCTTAACACGAAACATTTACATGTAATTTTTTTAAAACGAATGCTTGTTTGAATCATTATACCACAAGGAAAATATTACGTTGTGAATCATAAATAAATACAGGAATATGCGTATTACATGCTGAAAACTAATCTGTGGCAATAAGGAACTCTTAAATATTGACAAGTTCGAAGCTAATTATTACCGACTGATATTATTTTTTTCTGTTGGTGATAATAATAATAATTAATACTTTCACATCGCCCAACAGCTCTCGTCGCTTGCAGAAGGTATTGGACTATCATGAATTATTATGGTACCTGCGCACATTAAGATGTTCACCCTTAGCATTCGGCAAATTTAGAGAAAAGAAATCTATGGTAAAAACCTTACTCCGAGAGTTGTGAGCCCGGGATTTGAACCCAGTACCCCTAGTTATACTGGAAAAGTTGACGTTCATTTGCGAAATATTATAAAAAAAAGGAACATAGTGTTGTCTATGTTAATAAGAAATCTGCTTTTCCTTTATTAACCTTGCGTTTTAGCTGGTGTATTGTTGCGAAATTATCTTAATTCATTGCGGTAGTTGAGTCTCTTTTTTTTTCACGCTTATATTTGAGAATATATATTTAAGAATAATTTTAATGTAAAACGTTATACAACATTATTAACCACCATAAAAACCTGTTTATTTAAATTATTGAAAATTCAAATTGCATTTTTAAAACGAAGCTACATTAATGATATTAAGACGAATTTCCTACTTCCAGACCAGACCGTTGTATACGATCCTTTTAGAGTTGACTACGTTTTTAATGTTCTTGTTAATTAATAAAGTAGTACATATTAATAAATTAATTAATTAATTGTTTAAATTCCGGTATCACAAAACCAGGAAAGCCTCTCGTTATAAATTTTCCTAAAATATATGGTTTTCATTGTACGTAAATACACATTTTAATAGATGAAAATAGGAATAATTTTTTTGTTCGAAAAAATCTGGGGATATTAATTAACTAATTAGCTCATAGGGTACAAGTTATTTAGTATGGAAGATCCTCTAATGCAGTGAATGCTCAGAAAATACTCCAAGAACATGCTAGGAATTAGTTTTGTATCGATTTTAGTCACGTAATAGAAACAATGTTTGGAGACATACATCTTTCTTTACTAAAAATTGCCGATTTAATACAATTTTTTATATGAAAAAAACTTTCATTTCTTCCTATAAAAAAATAATACGGAATTTTAAGTGTTCACCTTGAGATATACTCGCAATTACGCATTTATCACGGTACTTTCGTGATATAAAAAATCACGTTCCAAAAATAAGTGAAACCAAAGACGGAAAATGAATGGAACTTATAATTATTCCAAATTCTCGAATGTAAATTTTCCTAGATGTAATCAACATTTATTAATAGATGGACTTGATTGCGTTTGATTTCGTTTGTTTGGTAATGCTTTTTTTACCAGCTTCTAGTCGAACGCCTACATTAAAAAAAAGGAAAAGAAAAATAAATTGTTTTATTGTCTGAAGTAATTGTTTGCAGAGAATTTAGATAAAGGAAGAATAGACTTGTCTGCCTCATTTTTGAAGATAACAGATAAAAGAACCGTTTTCATTTGTCCGAATATTTTTTTGAATAACTATTCATTTTTGAAGAATTTTTTGTACAAACTACATATTTGATTTTTTCTTTTAGGCGTGGAGTGGCGACAGCAAACATTTCATTGTTAGTTGCAGAACTAAAGCATATTTGCTAAAATGCAATAATTAATGACTTTTCAAGTTTTAATAGCAAAAAATTCAAATATTCCAAAACAGGGTGGCCAGCAGAGAGTACAAAATAATGTTTTAATTAAAAATTATCGCTTATATAAGAAGTTAATTTAATAAAGTGAAGCACATTTTATCCCATTAATGTCCCGTGATCAAGAAAAAGAGCTTTTTGCAAACATAAAAATTGAATACTGAATCTTTTAATGCTTTGGTAGTGATCCACACTAATACAAAACAATTTTTTCGAATGATTTTTTTTATTTATAATAATAAAAAAAGAAAATTCACTATCTAAAACTTACTTATGCAACGGAAATCTCGCTTTTAACTTTTGAATGAGCATCTCCTCCACTTTTAGATCATATTGTGTGACTAGATCCCATATCTCTTCTTTCTTCCGTGTTACTTCCACATCCTTAGCTTCCCTTAGCGTCTGGAAAAAAGATAAGAAAACAATTCAAATCACACTGCGAACATCGAAAAACTTTGCGGAGTTATTTGGAACGCAATCTTTACATTTCCTGCTTCCAAAACTAACGCGTAGGCGTACTCAAAGTACTCGGTCACTTTTCTAATACTGTTATTTTCGCACATCGTATTTTTCTTGTTTTTTTTTGGTAACCGCGTTGTACTTGCTGCGCCCGAACGCGAACGTCGTTCAAGAAGGATCTGGGGTTTCGTAGGTAGGCAAAATCAGTCACGGAAATCTTAACATTCGTTTTAAATACCCGCGGCAACGATCGAGTAGACCTTGGATGGTTGAATGAGAGAAAAAAGCAGACTTTCTATGCTTTATCTATCTCGACGATATTACCTTGTATATTTGCTTAGATTACCCCGGGAGATTATATAAAACGCAAGATTCATAATGCAAATAATAGAGCGAAAATAGGGTTTCGGCAATTTTCTCTATCCTCTTTGTTTCTGTTGT
The DNA here is from genome assembly GCA_902655005.2 of Marronus borbonicus. NCBI lineage: Eukaryota > Metazoa > Arthropoda > Insecta > Coleoptera > Scarabaeidae > Marronus > Marronus borbonicus. The sequence goes on from LR737405.1 coordinate 2,868,400, forward strand.
TCTTACTTTATTAATTGAATTATTTCGGTTTTAACTATCTAGATTATTGCGAAATCCTCTGAATTCATCGCTGTGGTTGGCAGTCGTCTTTTTCATTTTCTCGACATTTAGAGTATAAAAGTAAGAAACATAAAAAGTGTAACAACGAACAAGAGGTTTTTTCGAGTTATTTTCTGCTCGATCGATTCCTGTTTTTTACAAATTTTGTTCACGCTTATATTGCGGTTTGTGTCTAAGAATAACTTTACTATAAAACCTATTATAATAGAACAACAACATAAAAACCCACCATAAAGGAACCTGTTAATTTACATAGTTGAAAATTCAAATTGCATTAACGAAGCTACATTAATGATATTAAGATGAGCTTCCCGCTTTCTAAAATAGTAAATCGGAAAAAAGATCAAATCGCTGTATACAATCTTTTTTAGAATCAACCACGTTTTTTAATGTCCTTGGCAAAGTCGTTAATTAATAAGGTAGCTTATATTAATTACGTCAATTGTGGTTATTTAAGTAGCGGATGTTACCGTTTTATTGATTCAGAAGTACGCTTATGTTTCACAAGACCAGGAAAACCAGTTGTTATAAATTTTGCTAAAATATATGATTACTATACTATAAACATTGTACATTTTAATAGATGGAAATAGGAACAAACATTTCTTATTTTTTTCGCAAAAAGATATTTGGCACTTTGGGTGGTCGAAAAAAGCAACTTATTACACAGGTAACTAAAATCCTTTTAATTTTATTTCAAATTCAGTCAGATCATACTTGGTAACCTCGCTGCCTCACTCTCCTAAATAATTTTGAAAAAAATCATGTTTTACTATGATTCAAATCAATGCAATACACTGAAACTATTTTTACAGTATCTGCATTTTACGAAAAGAATATTCATAATTTACTTTTTCTTTCTTACTAGTTGCCCAACTACAGTGGAGCTGTAAGAATGACAAAAACACCCTTTTTCCATAAACTTTGAAGCCCAGTATCTTGGAGAGTACTAGATCGAGACCAAAAAAAATGTTGTGTCGTATCATAATTTCGCCATAACAACTTAAAAAACTTAAAGAATCATTATGTTTTTTTTTCTGATTGAATTATAACTTATAGAATAATTGTAACTCTTAACTTTCAATACTAAGCTGCTGTCTTGGTTGTGTTAAGATTGAAAAATAGCCACGAATTCGAATTCTAAATTCGTCGTAACCGTAAAAATTTTGGTTATAGTAAATAGCAAAATACAAGGTGTCGGAACAGATATAGGCATTAGTGGGCCTAACTACCACTAAAATGCCTACAGGACTCCATACCAACATAATTCAAGCAGAGATTTCTCCTCTGAACTTGTGCATCATAAAGAACCTCGAGACAGGGATACGAGGCACAACCATAACTATATTGAGCGATAGTCACACAGTTCTAAAGGCTATTAAAGCCCACTCATATGAATCTGGTCTGATTCACGAATGTATACACAATTTAAGGAAATTGGGACAAAAACCACGTTACTCTGCGATGAGTCCCAAGCCATCAAGCGATCGAAGGCAATGAAAAGGTAGACAAGCTGGCCAGGAAAGCAGCCAACATGCCCTTCATTGGCCCTAGCCCCCTACAAGAGAGCCAAGTAATTAAAGCATAGGAGGACGATCAAAGAACGTCGTAATAATAAAATTTATTAACAACCTCCATCTTCTCTAACACATATAAGCGCATTTTGTTACAATACATCTATTAAGGTCGCAGTGACTAAAGGCATCTGTGCCTCTGCCCAATAATAGTAATAATAAAATACTACTAAATAACAAAGTATAATATCAAATGGAATTGTAGTTTTTTGTTTTATGTGCAATTTGTTACGACTAAAGTTCATCACTTTCCGTTATATATATTGCGACATAAAATAATATTGCAATAATAAAGTAAAAGTAAAAAAGACATACCAGAAATGTCTTTAGAAATCTTCTGAAGAAGCTGACAGCATGGTCAGCGAAACGTCAAGTAAAATATTAACTACGCGACAACACCCGAAAGACATTTCTACTATGGATTACGGTCGTGAAAGCCTACACTCAACTAAAAAAGACATCTTTGAAATTATTTTCGATATTGTTCGGTTGCTTGACATTTCGAAATAGTTGGAGCTTGTTTAATTGTATTAGTAAATAAATAGGATTACATTTGAGGTCAATCGAAAAGAACGCAAATGTCATATGAAAAGCTTTAAAATAACAATATTGCTTGAATCAAAAATTTGTCACAGAAGGTATAACTTTGTTATACTTTGACATTTGTAGTGAAATAAATCCCTTCCAATGCAAGCTGTTTTGCAATCAGCTTAGCATCTGCCGATTTATCCTGCTTAAGATTCAAATACAAATTATAAGCCATTAACCTTTGGTCACTGCCAATATGCTTTTCCTGAGGATTTTTCGATGATTCTATTTGTGGTCGAAAGCAGCTGTTATAAGAAATAGTATGTTATCAGTATCATTTTATAATTATTACAGCAATACCTTCAAATATTCAATAGCAGCAAGTACAGCTCTACAACGAACTATTTTGCGAGAATTTGTTTATAAAAACCACACCAAACGGAAATAAAAAGCAATAAATCCAAAACCGAATGAAACTAATGACAGGCAAAAGACATTAGATATCAATGATATTTATTTAACTTAATTTTATTTATCGGATAGAATGTTTCTTTGTGAATTCGCCTCGTCTATTAGCCAACCACAAGCTTATCTATTCTATCGCTGCAATCTTAGTTATAGCTGACATGCAGGCTGCCGCAGACAAATCGTTTGCGAAAAGTTGTGATAGCGGAAAATAAATAATTTTGTTGTTGAAGTGAAGTTTTCTACAATGAACATTTTTCCGTGGATATGCAGTACTAAAAGAAATATGGTTTCTTTTTCACTCATTGAGATTTTTCCAAAGTTAACATACATTGTTAGCACAATTATTTCAAAAGCCACTGTAGTTCATTTTATTGTTCTTTAGCGTTTTTGTATTCGCATTAACTTATTATAGTGCTAAATTCTTCTATTTTTCATTTACATTTTTTAGCATTTATATATTAAACTCTCACAATTCTCTTCCAACAATTACATTGGCTAGTACCTAAATATAATTTTGTCAAAGTTAATTAACAAAATTGTTTTTTTACTCTATAGTTATTTGATGCTGATGGGAAAACCTTACCTTTACTCATAAAATTTCACGTTCAAGTTTTATAATGCATTGAAAAGATGTTGGAGATTTGAATCCTTTGCCCACGTAGTTCATGAAGCCTTGTAATCGAATTAATCAAAATCTCAAACTCGATTTTTGCGTCCCTCCACTCTACTGAAAAATTATATTTGCGACTTAAAGTGCATTTTCCCAGTCAGTGTCGCATTGATAGTACTTTTTATAGTAGCATACGGTGAATTACGGGTATTTATTTTGATTTTTTAACCGATACCTAACGGAGTCTTAGAGTAACGAACATTTTTGAAAATTACTCATGGAAAATCAGAGAAATTGAAACTAAAGTCTCTGCGGCAACTTCGATATGTATAAATTACAGAAACTACAAAACAAAATAATTTGTTTTGAATAATAATAGAATAATAAAGCGCCGATGGCTTTAAATTACCAATTGTATCAAATTACCGATTACATAAGTATATTTATATTGCGTAGTTAACTTGTATGTGGATCTTATATTAGAAATAAAGATGATTTTTAAGCTAAATCGCGGTGTACATGTAACGATGGCACGTGGCAGTTTTCAGCTCCAATTTTACCAATCCGTTTTCCAGAAATCATCGTCGACGAATTGACTTGTTTACTTTTTCCAAATATTAAAAAACACATAGAAAATACATTTATTCGGAGTATAATAATAATGATAAAATAAAATAGAATAGTCCTCTTTTCCCAAGTCTCTCTCTCTCTCTTTTATCTCCGAGGGAGTTTTAATATATATGCAGTTTCGTTGTTTCTCTGTATTTTATGCTTGTATCGAATCTGTTTATTTTTGATATGAGCCAAAAGGATGTTTTATTCGTGTCATTGCAAACTGTTATTTAAATATTTAAGTATAGACAAAATATACCTTTTATTCAATATGTTTGATATATGTAAGTGTTTGTTACGCCATTCGAGAGGTAAGGTAAACTGAGAAGGATTTAGTCCAGATGCAACGATTTACCTGCGATCGTTGCAGATATTTATGCTCTTGACCTCATATCTCCAATCCCTACTTCAATGTACGCGATTCACAGTTTTCCGGTCTTATTCTAAACGGAATTACAGATTTATGTCACAAAATATGTAAACAAAAGCTAAACAAATTCCCAAATTTTGGAGAATGGCGTGATAATTTATAATAATTTTACGTTTTCTGCTAGTATTCCTCCACAAATAATAAGCAACTAAACACCATTCCTTTTTAATTTAACGTAATTTAATGTATACAACTTATAAATAACAAATTAATTGAAGGTCTGAATACTAATATTTTAAATCAAGGTTGTCCAACATGGAGCCCGCGGGCCGCATGCGACTGAAAAGAAAAACGAAAATATACTCAAGCTAATCAAATCGCTGATAAAATTGTATAGGAAGTGTTTTATGATGCGAATCAGAAACGCAATTTTATTTACAACAGCTCTTGGGCCACTTGAAGTTGGGTAGCCTTATTTTGGATAATTCTTTTTTTTAACTCTCCTTTGACAAATGACAAATACCTAAGTCTACGGGAGTGGGATATTAATTAGTGAGCTTAGTCCAGAAAATCTTTTTGGAAAAAAATTATTTTATTTTTCAACGTAACTCATTACATTTAGTTCACTGATATATATATAGTTTTTCTCGTTCTTTCAAAGAATTAAGTTTTGTCAAACTGTTCAAAATGTTAGTAATTACTTCCTTATTGGATTTAAATCCCTTACCCCCAGCAAATTCGGATAAGGCCAAATTTAACGAATATGGCAGATGCAGAGGTGTGATGACGTGCATTATCCTTCAAAAAAGCACTCATTTCTTCTTTAAGTGGAGCTTTATGGGTTATATTGCATCATGCAAATGATTAAAAAAAGATACATAGTATTTTCCTATTATCACGAATCAATAAGAAGAATCTCAGTACCTTCCCAGAAGACGCTGACAACAATCTTTTCAGCCGAATTCTTCGTCTTCATCAAAGTACTTCCACCAACCATTTGATTATTGCTTGTTGATTGATTGTTGCTTCATTTCGATTATATAATTATTAGTAATAATGGAAATATATATATTTTGTCCGACACACTTGCTGAGTAGAGCGGCATTAAGTTACACAACGTAAAATCGTCGCAATGCAACCTTCGTAAATAAAGCCACGGAGTGGAGGTGTGCTCAGAACTGGCTGGCCCATCTCTACTCCTTACTCAGCGTATTCTATGTAAAAAACGATGATTTTAACCACTTTCCACTATCTCTAATAATCATATATCCAGGTTTCATCGACCGTTATTCTTCGACGCCAAAACTCCTTCGGTTCAACCTATCTTGCACATCTTTTTTTATTATGCAGAATCGAAACCACTGATTCATATATCTTAAACTTTCCTAATCATTTCCAGAGTACTAACGACTTTTAGGTGTCTACAAGATTATTCATCAAATGCGCTAGGCTGATTACATTTAAATGCAGCTGTCCATTGTTTTATGGTTAGAATTAATGGATATTGGTCCCGGTAAACAGACTCCAGCTCAGCTTGGATTTCATCGCTTGGTTTATTCTTTAAAGACAAGAACGTAATCACCGATTAGTATACCGATAAGTATAACTATCTCTTTCTGACGTGTACACGAATCGCGTGGAGTTTTCGCCAAACCTACATATTTTCACCATCTGGATCCGCCAATGTGTTAGACACTAATAATGTGCGATACAATATAAATTTGTCTCCTAGATACTTATATAACTATTAAATCAGTTTTCTTTGACAACCCCTGTAACTTGCTCCAACAGTAACGGGCAATATTCCAGTTGGCAATCACTGCAGTTACTTCTGTTTCCCTTAACAATATATTTTTCTCTTTTAAATTTCGTGCTTTTAAAATAAAATGAAATAATACAAATTGCAGAAATTAATTGGATATTCTTTAATGAATTGATAACTATCCCGATTTAAAATTAGGCCACTACTAAGATACGATTGATAATTTTACTTTTTTTATTATTGGATTCAGTTACACAAATATTACGCCAAATTTCATAAATTATTCAATTTCGTAAGGATTAAAGGAAAGCTACACAAAAAAAGGAACGGATAACCCAGTGAGAGTATAAGATGACTAATTCGGTTAAGCAATTTTCAATCAGATTCTTTTTTACTTGTTAATTCACAAGTAGCAGGGATAGCTTTTATGAAGTAGATTTGTCGTTTTTTCTTTATGTTATTGTCTTTTAGAAGGGAATATCTTATCACATCTTATATCACGGAAATGTTATTAAAGTATAATATTCGGCTTATGTTGTATTATTTTTTCCTTTTGATGTAATTGATTTGTTATGATCCTAAAAAAGATTGTGTAAAGACTAATGAGTGTACAAAGCTTAGTTATTAATCCAAGGTACAAAATAATATGAAACAAGAAGAAAGGAGCTACTTGGATTGGGTTAATATAATTACGGTTGTTGTAATTACCACGTGTAATTAAAGTAACTTGCACTTATTAGTGGAAGTACAATCAAGAGCAAAATATGTCAGCATCCTGGCGCAATCGTACTATTTCTAGAACATTTTATATTTTTAAACATAAAATAGTGCTGTAATGTATTTTATTAAACATTTGAGTTATTCTTGTTAAATATATCTTTATGAGTTGTTCTACATTTTTTATATTTTCTATTCTACCAATATTAAGAACTTTCATATGTTGTTGATCATACAACTTTCAACATTTCTCAAATTATGTAGTGTTGTGTTCCAAGACAAAGAAAAAACTACGCTTTTAATGCATCATCGCCGGGGTTTATAAAACTATTAGTATCTTCTTCCTCGTCGTCACTATCTTGCATGGATATCTCTTCAATCTCATTTTCGTTGCTTTGTTGTGAGTTTCCGCAAAACTCTTGCCTTTTGCATAAAATCATATGTGTAAAATTACCTTCTCTTGAACTTGAACTGAAAATTTTTAAAACTTGCTTTGGAATAGCAGTTTTGGATAGTCTCTGGAGTAACAATGTTCTAGGCTCTTTTAATAAAATAAAGCTTCACGTTAAGTGATTATGAAAGTTCTGAGGCAGTGGAGATAACATCCATTTTTAAAAGAATATGTTTAAAATCAAATTACGGGAAAACAATTTAAAAGTTTGAGTTATTCCTTGTTCCATGGGCTGACAAACAGATGTTGTGTTTAGGGGCAAAAAAATTATTTTAATATGATTTGATTTGCGTATGATTCAGCATCGTCCAAAAACTGCAAAATTTGTCGCTTCTGAAAATCTATCCGTTTGTCCAAGTCTAGAAGCCCGTCGGTCACTGTAGCTCTCACCAGAAATTTTGATGTACTCGAGATACCAGTTCGTAGTTGAATTACCTCAATATAATTATATAAAATTTGTATAATGCCTTGCTTAATTACCTAAAATTGTTAAAAAGCTGTAATGAATTCCGTAATCCCACAAATAGATTTTTAATTGATTGAAGGCATTTTATGATGTCAGAGAATACCTTGGAACTAATTAGTTTATTTGTTTGACTTGCCAATTGTATTTTACTTGGCTGTTATTATGATATTTTATTTTATAACGCATTTTGGCTATGAATTCTATAAAGCCGCAGCTTTATGCAAACACCGTTTCAGGTTTCAGATAAGCAAATTGTTTTCTCCAAGTTCCAAGGCCTTTTTGGCTTTTTTAATTACATAATTGAGCAAGGAATAAAATAACCTTGCGAAAAATAATGTAGTAATATTAATATAATACGTATAATCTACTTCACGTTCTCGCGTTTAATTTATTATTTGTTTGTATATAAATTAATACTGTGCGGATATTAACGGATATTCAAATTACATTCCTCCGCAAGTTTTTCACGGTTTAAAAGTCCAGTATAACATTAACAGAACACGCTACCGCGTATGATTCTATTCAATGACGTACTAACTACCGGGTTGTTAACATTACTTTTTTTTTCAGAATCCTTCATCTTCTCCAGGTCCTCAGGGTCCACCGGGACCACCGCCGGGACCCGGACAACAAGGCGCTCAAGGCCAAGAAAACCTTAACGCTTTACAGAGAGCAATTGATTCCATGGAAGAGAAAGGCATGCAAGAAGATCCCAGATATTCTCAGCTCTTGGCGATTAGAGCTAGAACAAATGGTAGTTCTGTGTTTAATCAAACACAGATGTCCCAGCTGAGGTAAGATTGAATTATGAGTAAAGCAGTAAGCAGTTTATCCGGACGCAACGGTTGTAGCACATGCGTCAATCACCATTATTTTACGGCTACGCATACGTATTCCCTTCCGTTAACCATAGCGATACACAGTAAGCGTAATACGTAATACGTCATTTTTGACTTATCCTCACTTTTCTTTCAACAGAACGGAAAATTGTAGTTCGCAGTTCGTTCGCCTGATTAAAGTTCATAGGGTTGCTTTATGCTCTGTATTTTGTAAGCGGTAAGAAAATAGCCCACAGTGTGGAGTAGCATCGTACTTTGAAAATAATAAAGGATTCATTTTTGTACGTGTTTCAACGGTTTTTCGAGATATGAAGTTGTATTGTGGGTTTCGTTATGGACAGACTATACATTAAAAGATGTTCCGGATTCGGACCGTGTCATGTGGTTTTTTTATTAAACGCAAACTCGTCGTTTCGCCCACAATCATATGCAGCTTCTTCAGGAGAGGGAAAGGTGGTAGGCAACAGTTGGGACGATAACTCAACGTGTAAACCATGCCGAAGACGAAACTAACTGATCGGAAAGCAGTTGATCACAGTAACTCAGCCAGAAGCGAAAATCAACTGGGACGAACAAAGGGAGCATGCTTTTATGGAGATGATGGGCGAGGCCTGTCTGATTAGTTGGGCGTCACGGTCACATTTAGACGAGGATAGGTCGTTACAGGTGATGTGTTTCCATATGTCTGCGAGGGGGTAAATTGTATGCCTATTGATGTTTACGGATCTTTATGGACTCTAATTTTTCGGTTGTATTAATGGGAAGAATTAAAATGTAATGAAGTAGCACTGAATTATATCTCGTGGCCAGCGTCTAGATGATGTTCATCGATAGTCGAATTTGAGGAGAGACATGATCTAACGTAACGTTCGTACTCTGTCGCGAGTTTTGGCATAGCGTCCTGTTTCGCCGATATACACCAAACCACGCGAACAAGGGATTCTATGAACACCTTTACTCGCTAAGGGGGAAAATTTGTCTTTGGCAGATGGCAGAATTTCTGAAACCTTTGAGAGGGGCTTGAAGATCGTTTTGATGTTTTTTCAAAATTTTACTAAATCTCTCCGTTACCTTGTGGATATAGGGAAGATAAGCAGTAGCTAGATTGGTTGTAGTGTTATCGTTCGTTAGTTAACTGGTTGGATGAAGACGTTTGTTGATGTCTGTTAATATCCTTGTTATGAAAGCCATTGTTGAGGAGGGTCTTCCGTACGTTATTCAGCTCGGTGGGAAGATTGTTGGGTTCAGAGACTTCCACTGCTCGGTGAACCAAGGAGTTGATAACTGAGAACTTTTGTGCTGGGTGATGATGTGAGATAGCATTGATATATCTATCAATGTTTGTGGGTTTTCGATAAACGGAGCGACCTAATCGGAGTTACGTGTGATCAGTACGTCAAGAAACGGGAGTGCACCGTTATGTTCTACCTTCATAGTGAATTTGAGAGTCATTGCCAAATGAGAAGTAATGTTTAAGGCAATACTCTAAAAGGATTGATTAAACCTATTAATCGATATTGAACATTGGTCATTCTTTATTAGAAGAGTTCGTAATAAAAGAACAGTTATTAGCAATCTTGCCTCTACTAATAGCAGAGTTATACTATTTTTATAATCTTTTATTTTGTTATAAACCATTTAATAGTCCAAGATGATTACGATTGATCATCGATATAAATTGTTACATGGCAATAATTAATTATTGTACTATATTTACAATAAGGGACATTAAATGTTGTAATAGTAAAAAATAAAAGTGATTCACTCAAAAATAAATGCTATTGATAGGAAAAACATGGAGAAATAAGCACTAGAAGTAAAAACAAGGCAAGCGATGAACCAAAATTGACATGTAAACATAATAAACATTTTACCTTAGCAATGAAACCCACTATTTAACTTGGCAACACTCCTAATTCGAGAAAGAGAAATTTACATTTAAATCGATGTAAATCAATCAAAAAGGATTATACTCTGTATTTGTTTTATATGGATTGCATCAAGTTCTATCGCTTGTTACATAAAGTTTGCTTTAAATAAATATGCAATTTATTTCCCATCCCAGAAAATTTTCAACTTGTATACAGATTGCCCCAAAACATGATGATGTTATTCTAACGAATAAATGAATAACGAATATAAATAAAAACTCATTTTAAAGAAATAATTGATACAAGTTTTGTGATATTCGGAAGTCACGTGAATAAGAACAAGCAAAAATAATTTTAACGGGTAAGAAATTTATATGAATTGTTTCATACTGCCGATTTTAGTGTAAGTTTAAGCCTTTTTATACATTTTGGAAAATTGTAATTACTTTTTGATTATTTCAGGGCTCAAATAATGGCTTATAGGATGCTAGCTAGAAGTCAACCTCTAAATCAACAAATTGTAATGGCCGTTCAAGGAAAAAGACAAGATGGCAACCCGCAATGTCCGACACCACCTTCCAGTCCTTTTCAACCTCAGGGAACAGGCCAAGGGCAACCGCCTAATCAGGTACAACATTTTTTAAATAAATTTGATCTATCGCAGATAAATAATAAAAATGTAATGAAAATTTACAAACAAATTGTATGTAGGATGAATAAGAAATTTCGGAAAAATGAATGTATACGAAATTAAAGAAAATAATTGAATTAGCATGTTGTTTATCCTGCTATAATTTGTTTTTCGTTCAGTATTTTATTAAAAATTTTAAAAGCATGTTCTGCCAAAGTAAACATTTTTTGTAGATTAGAACATTACGTAATTTTTATTATTTTAACTTTTTAGTATTTTGCCAATTTTAATACTAAATCAACAACCGAAAAAAAAAGTATATTAAAACATTTTTTACATTGCATGTTACTTTAAATTTAGATGTACAGGATAATACGTTGTAATTATTATTTTCGAACAATGTACAACGTTACATTCGAATGTTATAATTTCTAATGTAATACGCATCAATAATTTGACATATTAACATATGCAAGTTGATTTAAATTATAGCTAATTTATTTTAGTAATAAAATAATAATATCTCTTTTTTTTGGACCCTTGCATATGGTGCTTGCTTAGATGTATGAGAAACTTTTTAAAACATCCTTATTTACGATTATATTTTTCTTTCACAATGCTATGCTTTATTTTTTTTACACTAAGTTTGCTTTTTTATTTTGTTTATCTATTTTTATATTAATTGTTGTTGTTAGTTTTTTTTTTATAACAGTAGTTACATTAAGCATATTACTAACAAGGGAACGTCGGTAAATGTTACTCAATATAAATCAAACTTTGTGAGTTTATAGATCAAATTAATCTCCAAAGAATTTCAGCCGGTTTCACGCCCATTGTGTGCTGTACTGACCGATGGAACTGATAAAACTGATCGAACGCTCTCCCCACTCCTGACACCCTCTCCAACCGCTCCTTAAACCAGCTGTGTTCCGCACCCTAAAGGTCTACTTTAAAGTTGATCCACCCTCGTAGAGGAATATTTACATAACTACTACTAACGTATCAATAAAACATTTTTATTATTTTAACTGTCGCTGTCTAAACGAACATCTACTGGTTGCAAATGATATACATCCTGTCCCAGAATTGATATTACAAGAGAAGTACGGAACTAAGCCTTGCTTGGTTTGAAACTTATTTTTAGTTTACCTTCGATTTTTTAAATCAAGTAACCCTTGACAGTTGAACAAATACTATTTTTGTTTCAGGTAAAGTGCTTTTTTCGTTCATAGTATGCTGAAATGTATAGCAAATTTCCTCGATGATCGGTGTACATTGATAAAATCGAATGAAAAGTTATGGCGTTATACAAATTTTCTGAATGATAGGCCTACTTGTTCCGAATTTCCTCAATCTGTATTTGACGCACGCCATTTCGCATCTCTTCTTTAGTGTTTCTCTACCGATGGGTATTGGTTAAAAGTGAGCCAAATCTTTGAGGCGACCCCATAAAAAGATTTCAGCTACGCGTGCTGTCGAATATACAGGCCGTCCGTCTTTCAACTTAACTTTTCATTCTAAGCAACTTTTCTTAGCGATATTCTAGCTTACTGTGAACAAAAAACGTACTTCACCTGAAACGAAAGTAGTTTTTGCTCAACCTTCAAGCCCCTACTTGATTTAAAAAAAGCGAAAATAAACTAAAAATCAGTTTCAAAGTTAGAAAACAGACTATTAGTGATACAGCTCCACTTATCTAACAGTCTAATAGATTTAATTCCTCCGAAACAACGCAGGTTGCCACTTTTCCCAAATAAAACAACTTTTAATTTCTCCGTGTCCAACATGTTGGTTCCAAACAATACCATGATCCGTTCTTTGCTGTTTTCCCTCAAAACGTATCTAATTTTTTTGAGGGAAACATTTAAAAATTAATCCTGTTTTGTTCGCATTGAATATGTTATCGAGTCTGTGGGATTTAATAAGACTAGGCAGCTTTTGCTCAATCCAATCTTCAGTTTGTATATTACTAACTGTTGCGGATTCACCGCATACCGGTTTGCCAACAATACTATGTCTAATTTTAAATTTACTCGGCCAACCTTCACTTGGAGTAAAATCTTTGTGTCCTAGGGCATCATTATAGTACGTAGCTTTTTCTTTAATCAAAGAGTCTGTCAATGACAAATTTTGAGCTGAACCAACTAAGCACCCCCTTGTCAATATCTTCGTATGTACAGCCGCGAACTTGCTTCACTTTATCACTACACACGGCATTATTATAAAGCTAACGCGCTAGTGCGTATCTTTATAGATAATACAAATGGTCCCATAATAATTTATGAAAACGGACGAATGGGCACCTAAAAAAAAAATACCTACAAACTCGAAACGTTCCATTTAAATCAGTGAATATCACTTACCGGTGCTCCCTTGTAAGTAGAACTAATTTTGTATTAATTTAGCTATTCGCTTAGAAGCAACATACTATTCCGCTGCACTTCTGTATTTTATTTTAGTAGTTTAATGTTATTCTATTAGAAATTTCACAAATAATCTGTAATTGATTAATCTACTAGATTAGTTTTAAATAGCTATACACTGCGGCTCATAAAAACTAATTTATTTTACTTGAAACAGATGTAATTCTGAAAAATATAAATGAATTTAAAGATTAATTTATGAGCAATGGTGTATACAATTAATACCTATGTAAATGTAGATTTACTTTTATTTAAAACCTATTAGATGTGACTGTAAAGAATAGTAGCTACCTTATAGAGTAGGTTGAGACTATAAAAGAAACTTACTCCATCATGTAAGTCTATATGATTAGTACAAGGAAAATATTAATGAAAATCAGATCTTTAATACCACTACATAGACAACTTATCCCCAAAGTTTCAATTTATTTTGAATTTTCGGGGTGCACAAACATAGATCTAACTGAGAAAAATTTAATTAATGCGTCTTCATAATTACAATAAGCTTCCAAACAATTTTATTTCCCAACTATAGTCATCGTCAAATTAGTGTATATTATGTGAAAACAAAGAAAAGCCATATACCGGACACTTATAGGGTGGTCCACCTCCACCACCAACTAACGAAAATAGTGAACCGTCGCCCCCGGAAACGGGGCCACCACAACAACCGCCTCAAATGAGACCACCATGCCCCCCACTACCACAACCGCCACCCAGCGGACCTCCACCGCTACCGCAACAACAACCACCACCACCGCCGCCTCCACAACAGCAAATTCCTCCACCTCCACCACAACAGCAGCATCAACCACCGCCACAACATCAACAACAGCCGGTACCGCCACCTCCACCACCACAGGTAGTGCAGGTAACATGAAACATTGTCAACGGAATGCGTATTCAAGGTTTTAAATCGTCTTTAAAGAAAATAAAGCATAGCAAATGGTGTAGGTAATTCCCAACTTAAAGAAATAATATTAGCAAAAATTTGTAACATATAGCATTTAGTAATCACGGTCAATTTACAAAAGAAACATGACAGAACTTCGAAAAATGATTAATTTTTGTACCCTACATGAACATAAGCCACTCTTATATTTCATATTATTTAGATCTAATACTCATCCTAAGTATATAACAAAAAAATAATATAAAAAAAAAACAATTTTCTAGGAATAAATGGGCCAATTACCCATAAAAACAGATTAAAGATAGGTTGACGTTGTCATGAAAATTCAAAATTTCGACGAAGTGAAACAAATTCTTCGAAGCTAAAATCTAATCTTAATCTTTAAAAGATTCAGTGACCGACTGGTAAGGTGACTGGCAGACTTAAGCGCTGTGCTTTCGAGCTCCTCCAGAATATTTAACTGCGTTTACGCACCCTCTACGCAGAGAGGATAATAGTAAAACCATGAAACGCCTTACACGCACAATTTATACAGTAGAGGCCTCCTAAGACTATGACAAGCTTGTAGGGTCGTCACCTCGCATAAATAACGGTCACCACGCATAATTCTAGTCTTTCATGACGATGTTTTTATATTTTTACAACATTATGTCCAAATGGTGTTAGAAATTCTATTCAAATTTGTCAACACAAATATAATAAATAGTGCCACATTGGACAAACATCATGCTCAATAGCTTCATCTTCAATTAATGTAAACATTTAAAATTAGCAAATACCTCAAATTCCCAAAACTGGACAACAACCTTCTCCAACAAATATTCCACCCCAAATGAACAGACCGAGTGTGCCACCTAACCAGCAACAACCTCCGCAACAACAACCTGTTGGTCCACAGCAACAACAACAACTTCAACAACAGGTTCCTCAACAGCAACAGCAACCCCAGCAGCAACAACCGCAGATGCAACCTACAAAACAAAATAGAGTGACTACCTTACCTAAGCCTGTCGGTATTGATCCACTCATCATATTGCAGGAAAGGGAAAATAGGTAAGTTAAACGGATTTTTCATGAAAGTCCTTATTAATAACGGTTTCCGTGTTCAAGAGTTGCTGCTCGTATAGCAGCAAGGATGGAACAACTCAGTCTCCTCCCAACGAATATGCCTGACGATCTGCGAATTCAAGCTCAAATAGAATTGAAAGCGCTACGTTGTCTCAATTTCCAACGCCAACTTCGCAGCGAAATTATAGCTTGTACCAGGCGAGATACTACTTTGGAAACGGCGGTGAACGTTAAGGCTTATAAGCGTACCAAACGACAAGGATTACGTGAAGCTAGGGCGACAGAAAAGCTAGAGAAACAACAAAAATTGGAAGCAGAAAGAAAACGCCGGCAGAAACATCAAGAATTCTTAACATCTGTTCTCCAACATGGCAAAGACTTCAAGGAGTTCCATCGTAACAACCAGGCTAAGATTGCCAGGCTTAATAAAGCTGTAATGAATTACCACGCTAATGCCGAAAGGGAACAGAAGAAAGAACAAGAAAGAATAGAAAAGGAACGTATGAGGCGCTTGATGGCCGAAGATGAAGAGGGTTACAGGAAACTTATCGATCAGAAGAAAGATAAGAGATTGGCCTTCTTGTTATCGCAAACTGATGAGTATATCTCAAATTTGACGGAAATGGTTAAACAACATAAGATAGAACAGAAAAGGAAACAGCAAGAGGAAGAAAAGAGGAAAAAGGTAAGCATTCTGCGTACTTTCGACATTTATGTATTTTATTTAATTGTAGAAGAAAAGGAGGAGAATAGGTGCCGATGGTATGGAATACGACGACGATGATTCTCAAGGTTCCGATAAACCGATTACCGTAATAGAGTCATCGACGGGAAAGAAATTGAGCGGTGACGATGCTCCTATGTTAAGTCAACTTCACCAGTGGTTAGAAGCTCATCCAGGTTGGGAAGTTGCTGATTCAGATGAAGAAGACGATGATGACGATGACATGCACTGTATACATACGAATTATTATATTCAGAATATTATCTTTATTTAATCAAAACTTCTTTGCAGCAAGGAATCATGGCCATCACTGTGAAGAAGATAAAGCTAAAGATGTTATTAAGAAGGCCAAAGTTGAGGATGATGAATATCACAAAAACTCCAACGAGGAGCAAACATATTACAGGTATCTTTAATGCATTTTCCAAAATAAGGAATTAACAATTCCGGTAAGTGGTCCCACGTAAAAAAAAATGCTAATATGTTCTGGATCACGGCTTAAAAATGAAACCTGCGTTAAGGTGTTTTTTAGCGTTTATTGATAAACAAATTAAAAATATTGTAAACTTTTTGGCCTCCTCTTCCGGCTATGACGTAGCGATGACTCGCTCTACTGGGACAGATAACTCTGCCATTAGTGGGTATCATAATGGTAGTATGAAGGTTATTCACTTATCGTTAAATGTTACATCTTGATTTTTTAAGTTAGTTGGTCGAGGTTTTTTATGTCCACAATCATTACATTTAGCTTGATGTACTCACTTGCCGCAATACACGCACTGAATCCAATCAACTTTCTTCATTGTGACGTAATAGTTTGTTCAACACTTTGTACAATTATTTTTCTACCGTTTACGAGTATTCTTCTCACGTTGAAGGACAGCGGCACAATGTCTATTTGTGTTTAAAGGAAAAGTTCTTTCTATCTTTAGTACGAAATGCTCCATAAGCCATGGGAGAACTCATTCTTCAGAAACATATGAAGATTGGACTCATAAATATTTTCAGCCATGTTGGTAAACCATTCTAAATCCTAAATTCTTTTTTTTTCTAACTTCTTTTAACAGTATCACCGGTGGAACAAAATTGCCGTCAGCATTAGACTATAACTGTGATTGCAATATTATCTCCTTTCTCACAGCAACTTTCTAGGTGAACATCGTTCGCTCCCTTACTTGTGATTACAGTTCCAGGTGTATTGTTTATTTTGTAAACCTCTTTCGTCTACATTGTAGATGTTAATAGGTTTATTAAACATTGTATGCTTGGAATACGTTTCCAGAGACACAAAAAATAAACTTGATTGATAGACTTTGAGCTTGTCTAAGTCGCAATTTTGTCAGATCTGACCCTCCCAGTTTCTGTCTTAGGCTGGAAACTTTTCAGGACTACCTTCGTAACTTGGGCAAATAAACATATCCGTGTATATTAAGTTGCGATACTCATTATATCAAACTTCATTCAAACAAACTGTAAGTTAGTTTGCTGCACCGCCATCGTTGTTAAACGAATATATCCGAAATTGATCGAAATGAGGCAACTGTACAAAATGTCCCAAGAATTCATGCGGTTATTCCAACGAATAACCGTCGACCTATTTTGAATAAGATGTTTTTAATAATTTTATTTCTCAAAAAAAAAAAACAGAACTAACCATAATAAGTGAATAACTATATAATGATAGACCAGTAGAGTTTTATTCGTACAAAATAAATATACTCAAAGAAAAAATGAATATGTCTAACTTCTTTGTAACTTTTACAGTATTGCTCACACTGTACATGAAATCGTGACAGAACAAGCATCTAGTATGGTCAACGGTCAACTGAAAGAATACCAAATCAAAGGTCTGGAATGGTTGGTATCTTTATACAACAATAACCTGAACGGAATCTTGGCAGACGAAATGGGTTTGGGTAAAACCATCCAAACTATCGCGTTGATAACACATTTAATGGAGAAGAAGAAAGTCAACGGACCATTCCTCATTATTGTTCCCCTATCGTAAGTTTCGATTGGACCGCTTAAAGATTAAATTCTTATCGATCGATTCTTTTCAGAACGTTATCAAATTGGGTCTTGGAATTCGAGAAATGGTCGCCTTCCGTTGTAATTGTCTCTTATAAAGGATCCCCTGCAGGTCGCAGAGCGATTCAATCACAAATGAGATCTACAAAGTTTAATGTTCTCTTAACTACTTACGAATATGTCATTAAAGATAAAGGTGTATTAGCTAAGGTATGAAGAAGCCCTGATCCCTTACTCTCCATAAAACAAAACAATTAACTATGTTGTAATATATTATAGCTACCTTGGAAATATATGATCATCGATGAAGGTCACAGAATGAAGAATCATCATTGCAAATTAACTCAAGTCTTAAACACCCATTATTTGGCATCGCATCGACTCTTACTTACCGGCACTCCGCTACAAAACAAACTACCCGAACTGTGGGCTTTGCTAAATTTCCTCTTACCGTCCATCTTCAAAAGTTGTTCAACGTTCGAACAATGGTTCAACGCCCCATTCGCAACCACAGGAGAAAAGGTCGAATTAAACGAAGAAGAAACTATTCTCATCATCCGGCGTCTACATAAAGTACTCAGACCTTTCTTATTGAGACGTCTAAAGAAAGAAGTCGAATCCCAGCTACCTGATAAGGTCGAATACATCGTCAAATGCGACATGTCTGGTTTACAGAGAGTGTTATATAAGTAAGAATCAATGACGGTACGTTGTCCTAATAGCAAACGTTATTCTTGTTTTTTCTTAGGCATATGCAGAGCAAGGGAGTGCTTCTAACTGATGGATCAGAGAAAGGAAACAAGGGTAAAGGTGGTGCCAAGGCTTTGATGAATACTATAGTACAGTTGAGGAAGTTATGCAACCACCCATTCATGTTTCAAAACATTGAAGAAAAGTATTGTGACCATGTTGGCATGGCTGGAGGAGTTATCTCCGGGTAAGTCGAATTATATAGATAACGTAACACGGATTACGTATAAAATGTATTCATTCCTCTACCTCACCATAGATGTCAGCGTTGCCATTAACATCCTTCATATTTTCATACACTTCACATCGAGACTCATAAGTGTGATAAGCGCTATTATTTGTTTCTACAAATAATAATATTTCTGCCATATTGTTTAATCACATCATTAAACATACATGTTACATTTCTTTAAATATATTCTTTTAGACCGGATATATACAGAGCGTCTGGAAAATTCGAGTTGTTGGATAGAATTCTACCAAAATTAAAGTCTACCAATCACAGAGTTCTACTTTTCTGTCAAATGACGCAGCTAATGACCATAATGGAGGATTACCTTAGTTGGAGAGGCTTTGGATATCTGCGTCTAGATGGAACTACGAAAGCTGAAGATAGAGGCGATTTATTGAAGAAATTCAACACTAAGAACAGCGAATATTTTATCTTCCTTCTCTCGACGAGGGCTGGCGGTCTAGGATTGAATTTGCAAAGTGCTGATACGGTTGTTATTTTCGATTCAGATTGGAATCCTCATCAGGTAAGTTTAACATTAATCCAAAAGTGAAGCGCCTTAAAATTTGATTCTAACTTCTTTTTTTTAAAGGACTTACAAGCTCAAGATCGTGCCCATCGTATAGGCCAACAGAACGAAGTTAGAGTCCTCAGATTGATGACTGTTAATTCGGTTGAAGAACGTATCTTAGCTGCGGCTCGATATAAGTTGAATATGGACGAAAAGGTCATTCAAGCCGGTATGTTCGATCAGAAATCTACAGGATCTGAAAGGCAGCAATTCCTACAAAGTATTTTGCATCAAGACGGCGACGACGAAGAAGTTAGTGATTTTATTCCAAAGATATCGCTTAATTGGGTGTAACAAATGTATATTTTTTTCATAGGAAGAAAATGAAGTTCCAGACGATGAAACGGTTAACCAGATGGTCGCCCGCACTGAAGCAGAATTTGAACTTTTCCAAAAGATGGATTTGGAAAGGAGGCGAGAAGAAGCAAAATTGGGACCGGCGCGCAAATCGAGATTAATCGAAGAGAACGAACTTCCGGATTGGTTGGTGAAGGACGAGGATGAAGTTGACCGTTGGAATTACGACGACCAAGATGATAGCTTGCTTGGAAGAGGTACGCGACAACGCAAAGAAGTCGACTACAGCGATAGCTTGACGGAAAAGGAATGGTTAAAGGTAAGATTTCAATTTCCAGAATATTAAAGTATATTCTAGAGATTGTTATCTTTCGTTATCAATAGGCTATTGATGAGACTGGAGATTACGATGATGAAGAGGAGGAAGAGGAGAAAATCAAAAAGAAACGAGGACGTAAGAAGCGAAAACGTGACGATTCAGATGAAGACGTGGTGGGAACTAGTAGCAAAAGAAGACGTGGTCATTCCGGTATGGATGCTAAATTGAAGAAGCAGATGCGTAAATTGATGAATATAGTTTTGAAATATACTGACAGGTATGTTATCTAAGTTTTGTAAAGCAGCTAACATAATCTTTTCTATTTTTTTTTCTCTTAGTGATGGAAGACTGTTGAGTGAACCATTCATGAAACTACCACCAAGGAAGGATTATCCTGACTACTATGATATAATTAAAAAACCTATCGATATGACTAAAATTATGAATCGTATTGAAGAAGGAAAGGTAAAATACTACACCTATTACACAATATTCTGCAAAAAAGTCTAACCATTATCTATTATTGCTTTCTCAGTATATACTTCTATTACGCGGTATCCACAAATATGTTCCCACAAATGCAAATAGTTGTAATTTTAGTGCGACATATCCGAGAATCTTTAAATCCTGATATTGAGCAGCAAATAAGTATATCATTTTAATGAGTAGGTGTATAATTAAGTTCCAAGCTGTTTCTATTTGGGGCCTAAATAATCATTTTTGGGCTAGTACTATCTTATCAAATCCAGAGTACAAACCTTATTAATTACCCATCCAACGCCATGGTAATAAGCAATTGACTATTTGGAACACAACATATGTCAGAGAAAAACTGTTAACGGTTCGTGCTCCAAACGTAGATGTTGAGTGGCAGTGCTGGTGGTGGCAATAGTCTCAAGAAAAAAAAATGTAGATGAATAAGTAAATTACGGTAGAGGTTCATTGTACTTCCAACATCAGATTTGTACAACATTGTATCACTACTATACCTATATATTGTATAGTTTCATACATTTTAACGAACCTCCAAACGTTAAAATCTGACTAAAACTATGAATGTTACCGTGCTTTATAACGTTTTATATCAATACTACTTGGTTTCAGTATCCTGATATGACTGATCTAGAACGTGACTTCATGTTGCTCTGTCAGAATGCCCAAATCTACAATGAAGAAGCGTCTCTAATTCACGAAGACAGCATAGTTCTGCAATCGGTATTTACCAATGCTAAGCAACGGATAGAGAACGACATGGGAGGCGGGGCTAGCATCAGCGCTGCTCCGCCCCCTGCTCCCGATTCTGATAACGAAGACGAGGAGAACAAATCCGATACTGATTCCACGGTGAAGATGAAGATTAAATTGAAAGGACGCAGGGGTCAATCTGGTAGACGAAGACGGTCGGCGAAAAAGTACATATCAGACGACGACGACGACGATGACGATTAAACAATGTATCGGAATGTAATTTGTAAGAATGGTGTGATTAGTTAGTTTAATTGATTTTACATTATATACATGTACACGATTTAAGAATCGAGCTATTTGACTTAGTGAAGAATTTAGATTATGTATATCGTTGGAACTTTCTAATTTAGGTGGATTAACTATTTTATATTATTTAGTTCTAAATAAATTTATTATCATTAAGTTCGTAAAGATGAAAATAAATAGGATTCTGTAAACATTACATCTGCATAGTTGTTTTAATTAATTCTAGCCTACTTCTTATTTTTATCAAACTTGAATTTGTTGGGAACAGACTACTTGACATAATTTTATATCATAAGGATGTCATACAAGTCTTCAAAGTTGATTTTTTTCGAGCCGCTTTGATAAACTGTAGACTAATCCTTGGCAATTATACAGTGATAGAAATCTTTATTAAAATGTTATTGGTTTTCAATATAAACAGGGTTTCAGAATGGAACCAAAAAACTGATTTGGCTCCCCTGGTGGACATACCGCAAACTAACAGCTATCTAGTTTTTAACTATGGTTGAAAATAGACATTTATAAAACCTTATTCAAAAATATATTTAATGCTATCGTAGATTCCAATTCAACAGCCCAGTAAGTTTCAAAACACGTGACGAATTTCCTAACTATTCCTAAGTAACTATTGTAAACTTATGCAATATTTTCTTAATAGATGACTTAATGATGATTACGATAATGGTATAACGGTGAATTCCGTTTATGGAAACAAAAACAATCTAGCTGCATTTCTATTTATAACACCCAAATAATATAATGAATGGATAAAATATTTTACAATAACTAGAAAACTTATATACGTAATTGTGAAACGCGTAGATATATGCAATTAAAATTCCTATTCGCTACGTTTTTATTGCTATGTGAGCGAATTCTTCTGGGAATTCCTCCGAATCGGCTACCCTTATCTTCTCCTCCTCGTACTGCTCGAAGTTACTAGTATCGTTCTCACTGCTAACCTTCGGCTTAAAACTTGGTTTGAGCTTTTTTTGCAATAAGGCTTCCCAATCCATCGACTTGAACCATTCATGACCTTTCACATCTCTAGCACCATTTTTCAAGATACCGAACCTGCAATGCATGAATATTCTGAATGAATTCCGGATTTACTCCTGACATGTGCCTAAATATACACCTTTTCGTTCTGTCGACTTGAATAATATTGACCACTAGATCTTTTAACGCCTTAGAAAAATGTTGAGGGCATGCAAACTTTCCGCCGACGATCTTCTCATAGATTTTCATAGGATCGTTGGCAAAAAATGGCGGATAACCAGCCGCCATTTCATAAATTAAAATTCCAATAGCCCACCAATCAACCGATTTGTTGTAGCCCTGGCTCATGATTATCTCAGGTGCAAGGTATTCTGGGGTTCCTGAATGAAGTATATACATACATTAGCGATTTTTGATTATTTGAAAACATCTTTCGATTAACGATTTTTTGTTTATGGAGAAACAGATTCAAAAACGTATCAGCTCGAAAGAAAAGAATTTGCGCAATTGAAAGAAATACCAGAAACATTTGGTATGTACCGATTTAAATAAAAGTAAATTGTTCAGGATATTAGTAAAGAACGAAAAACAGGATGTTTCATATTGAATAAGAAAAGAATGAGAAGCTTTGGCAAGCAATGATTCTTACCACCAGTAGTTATCAAATCCTGTTGAAATTGGAATAAAACTGTAAATGTAAATAAACCGTGTAAAAAGGAAGAACGGAGGAAGTGGTGATGGACGACATTACAGAGAGATATGAATAAAACTAGTGTTAGGTGAGAGTCCATACATCTCTCAACATTCAACGCTAGCATCGTTTTGAATGTGCTCGATTTTTTTTGGAGCCTGGTGCAGAAAACCCTGTGCACATGTTGAAGACAAGCCACAGGGGCATGAAACTATAGTTCTCTACTATGATCCATTTGTCCAAAAGGGAGTCGATGGAACGAAGGCGAAAGCACTGCCAAGAAAATTCAGGATCCGTCAATCGACAAAAAAGATAATGCTTACAATTTATTCGGATTGTGAGGGCATTCTTTTTATAGACTAAACAGTAACACTATAGTCAAGGGAACATATTACGCAGTATTCCTGCACAAATTACGATAAAATATTTGGCAGAAAAAACTTGACCAGAGAGAAAATTGCGGCTTGTGCAAGCGCAAGCCGTGAGTACAGCTTCGAACAAATCGACCGCTTTCCGTATAATCCGGATATGGCTCCCAATGACGATTACCTGTGTGGACATTTGTAAAACGACCTTTGCGAGCGCCGTTTCAGTGACAACGTAAAGGTGAAAGCTATATTTTGAAGACAAAGAGAAGAAATATTTTTGGGGCTATCGAAAGATTGCTCTTGAAAGATTGTTGTAATTTATGTTGTAAATGCATTCATGTTTGAGAGGACTAACTTAAAAACTATGGGTCTACGCGTGGGCCTCGTACAAACCATAATAATCAGAAACTTTTTAATTCAACTAAATATTGCGACCAGTTTCCCGCTCAAAGGAACATCATATCAGGCATATCGCAAGGTACCGTGTTTTCAATCTCGACAAGATGGGTGCCGCGTTTACTCTGAATGGAGAATAGACACAGTCGTGTGGTCGACTGTGAGGCTGTTCCGACACTTTTCCGTCGCAATCCTGACGAGTTTCTTCGTCGATACATAACTATGCACGAAACATGGATACATTACTGCAAACAAACGATTAAAACACAATTACTGGAAAATGGACAAACAATAACTGAAAAGTATTATGCGTCGTTACTGGAGCTGCTCTTCCATCAAGACAATGAACGGGCACACACCTGCGCACTTTTACTGGCCAGAATTATAAAATGAAAGTTCGAAGTAGTGCAACATCCACCGTATTCATGGGACTTGGCCCCCAGTGACTTTTTATTTCCAAATTTGAAAAAATAGTTGCGCGGACAACGATTCACGTTGAACGAGGGAGTCATTGCCCAAACAGTTGCCTGTTTTGAGAACCTCCCGAAATCTTACTTTTTGGAAGGCTTAGAAAAGCTGAAGAAATGCTTGGAAAAGTGATAGGATCATGTTGAAAACAATCTTCGGAAAATACTTTGTTTTTCTGTTTTTTTTCCAAAGACTTGTTGAACGATACTCGTATATACATATATTATTATTAATATATAACTTTATTTTATCATCACTTTTATTAATTCTGGATTTACGGTCTTTCATATGATCAGTTTAATTAGTACAATTCAATAAACTTAATATTTGACAAAAACCTTTTACTGCTTCAAAAATGTTTAAAACTAAACTAAAAATTATTCTATTAAATTTTACCATTATACATATTTCGCATTCTGTCATAGCAAATTTACTTTTTAGCTGGCCCAATGAAGTTTTTGAGCGCACAACCGGTTGCAATATATGAGAGAAGAGACCTAGTTTGTTATTTCCAACCTCATGATGATTAATATACACAACTTCCATTTGTGGTTAATGAAATTTAATTTGATAGGTAAAACCGAGAAAATCATCATTCTTATGATGACTAACCCGCACCGAGTCACCATCGATTATCTCAATAAGAGTTTGTTACTCGTACTTACGTGCCTAGTCTTATACACAGCTTTCTAGCTTAGGTTAGTAAAGAGGTCATTATTTTACTTAAGCGAGGTAGCAAGTTGAAAAATAATGTTAGTAATGTTCCAGGATTTCCCCGTTATTCCGTAATACGTTGTTTTTTAATTGTATCCCTATAAATGCCCAATCACAAATTTATACGCCCTTCAAAAGAATATTAATTTCAAAGAAAATGATCAACGTCCGACTTATTTATAACGACGGGCAGCCCAGCTGATACATATTCGAATATAGGCCCAAATACATTGAAGCTGTTTAGAAACATTTTAAGACGCCATCAACTATCTACGTCTGTTTACCGAACGAACAAAAAAAGAATAGTGGAGAAGCGTTCGAAAATAAAACGCTATTGAAATGCGTAAGGTTGTTGCACTACACGGTGTGCTTAACTACAGACGGACTGTCTGCTAGAGATTAGCATAACGTCTCACTTCTGGAAAATTTTATCTGTGATCGACGTCCTTCGCTAATTACGACGGAGATTATTTACCGCCGGACGTCTAAAAATCCGTTCCAAAAGTAACAAGAACGAACGAACAGCTAATGATGAATCAGGTGCAACGTATAAGCTTTCTCGGAAGAAATTCCTTTGTTAACAGTTAGAGGCAAATGGTCAACTAAGATTGAATTTTTTTAAAGCCTCATTGTAGGGAAATTATATATTTGTTTTTAGTTATAAAAATTTGCCGTAAATTTATGAAACAGAAAAAAATTAACCGGCTGAAATTTGTTAATTGAAAGTTTATAAATTACAAATATACTTCCAAATTCATAAAGAAGCTTAAAGAAGCATCAATAAATTACTAATACTATAAATTGGGTCAAAGGCTATAAATTGAGTAGAACAATAACCAAAAAAAAATAGTTCATACCCTCCCTTTGTTAATGTTTTGTGACAACAAAAGTTCATCTTCAAAGTTTAAAAGGGAATAAATTCAATTTTAGCCATAGAGTCCAGTATATACAGCGAGGTTCGAAAGTATTTCCTGTGACTCCAAGTTGATCCAAAGAACTCTTGGTAAACAACATAACAATCCACAAGTTATCGAATCTCAGTTTCTCACCTTTGTGTTTTATTCTATATTTTTCGTATCTTCGTTCTTTGTTATCGGTATTATTATTTTCTCTCTCTATTATTTTGCCCGTTTTATTAATAGCTGTTATCTCTTCACTTTATCGAAATAATGAGCTCTGATACCTTCCTATACCTATCAGTTTCTGATACACGAATACCTGTGTTTCTGGCTTTTTATGTCCTTTCTTTTAAAGCCACACGCCAAAGCGAAACCATACGAAATTACTGGGTCCACTTTAATATTCTGTGAATCTGGCAACGATTATCATCTTATTGTCGTGGTTGCGCAACCAGAAACCTTACTTAGCGTAATGTTCAAATATTTCCGGTTGTATGAAGGAAACTTTTGTGTTCCACTTCGTGGTAACGTTTCCCAAGTTTATCTAATATTTTCGAACGTCACTGTATAGCAAAAGTCAAATTAAAGAATTTTGACTTAGCAACTAAGGTTTACAGGCCACATGCTGACTTCCAGCGAATTATGCTGTTAGTGAAAAAATGGTGGAACAAGCAAATTTATGTTTGCTTAATTAAAGTGGCAAATATCTTGTGCCTCGAGGAAAGTAAAAAAGTTGTCATGCCGAAGAACAATTTCAAGACGAATAGATGCAATTCCAGAAAAAAATGGACGTCACTCTAAACGAGATAGGTACAAATATGGGAACATACTTTATGAGAATTTATCCGTTATTCGTAAAATCTTTTCAATGCAAGTTTTAATTGTGAAAAAGTTAGATTTTCACATTCGTTGCCCACAAAAAAATTTTAGAGGAAAATCCTTGCTAACGGATTAGGTTTTTTTTTTAACCCTTTTTTAACCCTTTCAATGTGGACGTGACGAAAATTTTGCTTACCACACAAGGTGTAAGTTCGAGAGTCATCGACTTTCTTACAAAATCCGTAGTCAGTGATCTTCAAATAACCATCCTTATCTACAAGTATATTCTCCGGTTTCAGATCCCTATAAATAATACCCATACCATGGATGTACTCGAAAGCCAAAATAACCTGGGCCGCGTAAAATTTCGCCATCGTCTCGTCGAATCGTCTCTGCATTCTGAGATGCATAAACAGCTCGCCACCGTTAACGAACGGCATCACTAAGTACAGATAGACGTTGTCCTTAAAAAAGTATTCCATATGGACGAGAAAATCGAAATGCATACAATCCATGATGCGAATCTCGGAAATCGTATGTTCTACCTGTTTCAGCTTCACTATGTGCGCTTTCTCCATCATCTTCATCGCGAGTAGCTTGTTCTGGTCTTGCCTATGCTTGGCGAGCATGACCCTACCGAACGATCCAGTGCCGAGTGTTCGGACCATGATAAAATCAGCTACGTCCCCCCTAGCTTTGAATTCCATCTTCCAGCGGTACTCGAATTCTTTTTTAGCACGTTTCAGAAACATTTCGTAGTCGCTGCAATGCTTGGCAAATTTTTGATCAACCATGATTGTCGTTTAGATTTGCCATTTCATTGAGAAATGGTTGACATATTTTTGTCGTATGCAAGTTTGACGTTTTGTATCAGCTGCCAAGTTTTAAGTACGAAACCAATGCAGATTTGATTTGCTACCATTTTTTTTTCAATGTCTGATTGCAATGTTAGCACAGTTTCAGGAGTATAGACTTGGACCTACATCGTCAATTCTATAGTCTCATCTCAAATCAGTACTTAAAAACAGCTTATAACCACCATTTATTTTGGAAAGGTCTTGTAAGTGAGGAAAAAGGGGCAGATTCAACCCAATTTGAAAAAATAGTCCATGGCAATATTACATTCCTAAATAAGTCATTTTAGAGTGAAAGGTGTCAACGGACGCGTGATGGTTTTTTTTAATTTTTAACATAGTAAAACTTCAACAATGATAGCAACCAAATATTAGATATTTACATAAGATTATAAGAAGCCAAGTTAACAGCAAACGTCAGAAGTGAAGATGTTCTGACAGTTTTGGTCGAATTAGGCTGTGGTAACTTTATAACCAAATCTGCACGATCAACCGTCGATATATCATCGACTTGGGGATAAAAAATACTTGTAGCTAGACGCTGTAACTTTCTTTCTCAAATAGATGTAGCAGATAATAAAAGATGCTTTCTAATAATCATAAGAAATTTTCTCAATTCTACCTTCTCCCAAAACAAGCTTTTCACGCTATTGAATAATGTTAACATACAAGATGAACGAAATAGGCTAAAAACTAAACAAATTGTTGATTCGAGAATTTTAGCCTCCATGTAATAAATAATTCAAGATTTTTTAAAGTTTATCACATGAACCAAAATTAATAGTAGGTAATAATAATAATAATAATAATGATTTTATTGCAATTATTTTTCATTTATATAAAAAAATCTTAAATTCTGTGAAAATTACAATAAATAGTATTACAAAGTTTAAAGTTTAAAGTTGCTTTTGAACTTGACCTTCTAAAACTAATATACCTATTCAGTATTCGATGATACATATTGAATGAAGATAAAGAGAAGAAATACAAATAAATGATAGCAGAAATGGACACACAAAGTAAATACCTAAACTATTAATTAACTTTTAAAGCTCGTACAGATTACACAGTTTGTATATCAAATAATTTAGATTTCAAAGCTTTTTGAATTGTAGAGGTATGTACCAACCATATATATGTACCAACATTTTAACAAATGGCTGTTTATTATATCGATGAACACGGATTTATTGTTATAAACAATACATTTATTAATATCTAATGTTGTTATTCTTTTTTTTGACCTTGGTATAATTATTTAGTACCGATTGTTATTTTTATTTTGGATTCCAAGTCGTTTATTAGAAGGAAGAAAAAAATTCTTACGCTTTTCGTTTTCTTTTCTTTATTGCAACGTTTCGTTGATCGTTTTGTCAAATTTTTCAAGCCATTGTCTACAAAGAGGTTTTTGAAAAAACCTTACCTAGTTACCTAACCTGTTTATTTACTTTTTTTGTTTTTATTTATTTATCTTAAATCCCTAAAGTTTGTCTGGTTTCGCTCTCTATGTAGGTTACTAAACGGGTATTTATTATATTGATAATCCGGTTTCAATTTGATAAACGTAGTTCATTGTTGTAATAAATTTATTATTTAATATAACAATTTTTGTTGCTTTAACGAGACGAATTCAACAAACATACAACAATTTATCGAATTATTTTTTTCAGGTATAATGGTGATGGTATTTTATCGTTAAGTCTAGTGGTTAAGTTGTGCATCTGTCTTAAATTTAATTTTGAAATAAAAAAGATAAGGCAGAAACATAAAACAAAATTATCCAATACAATATCCTGCAAATGCAAATTTTCACCTAGAAGAGTGAAAAGCCCTGCGACGTTCTAAATTAGTGTAAAGGTTGGGCGTGCAATATATTGAGACCTATAACTGTCTCCTACGGGACACCCTACGTTATTTCGAGCTCTCGAGAACTCTTTCCAACAAATTCAACCAACCGTCTCTGGATAACCCTTGAATAAGGAATTTTCTATTTGAACCGATATAACCAAAAATTGCAAGAATTACAACATGACTCCCAAAACTTTCAATACCGCTGTCTCTGAGCTAAAGGATTATTTTGTAAAGATGTACAGTGTTGCTTTTTCTTTCGACACGATATTGTGAAAAGCATCACCCTCGATGCTTACGGATTACCCCTCGCGATCTGAAACCTAACTGTACCGTTGGTAGGCCAGGGATTTATTGAACTCTCCTAGTCGCATCAAGTTTATAGATTCAATAAGATCTACAAACCACGCCAAGTAATGTTAGCAACATTTTATTAACGGTGTGATTGATCACAATTCGAGCTTACATTACAATCTGAGCTATTAGGATCATTCCCTCTATCCGGAAACAGAACTTTTTGTACCGGCTGGTGGTGTAGTAAGCATATTATTTATACTGGCAAAAATTTAATTGTTTTAAAAAGTCTATTATTTTCATTTTGTGCTTTTGTTGTTAAGAAAATGAAAATATTTTTCTTCAATTTAGAAACATTTCAACTTTGTGTTTGAAAAAGAAATAGTAGAAAGTGTAAGTCTAAAGAAGAAGGGGAAACCTGGAAGTACTTCGCATTGTATATTTACCACGCCTTCAATTAGATAAACTTCAAAATTAGTACCCTGCCCCAGAATAGACTTGCTGAAAGATGAAGTCGTTTAAATATGCGACGGAAGTGCTCTTAAAAAGAAAGCGATTGGTTCATAGTCCCACAATAGAAAAGTTGGACATTGTCCAGTATTGAGGTAAAGCGACGTATTCCGAAATATTTTACGCAGGTAAAGAACCAGATTTATGGATACCATCGCAAGTATCCAGCGTCTTTTTCATCTATGATTAACAAAAATAACACGTACAGCAAAATTTTCCATTAATTAGAAATACTGCGTAACTGCGTAATGAGCGAAACTTCGAAAACACCTAAATATATACGATAACATTGCGGGTATTGCTATGAAATTCGGTACTTTTAGGTAACTGATTATGGGTGGCTAAAATGAAAATATCGGTATTCTAATCTGACTTCCGATTTAATTGAAAATCACCTGCAACTTTGAAATTTGATCTATAATTACAATACAATGAAATAGCAAGAAGAAGAAATTAAATAGCGATTTTATGTAGAAGAATGTTACAGTATAATGTGTGATTGAATAAATTAATTAAAATTAAGAAACATTAATACCTCAGATGTTCAAATTGGTGACTGCCTGCTTATCGACGGTGCGCTAATCTGTGGTGGAACCCCTCAGTGACGTTTGAAATAGTACTTTGGGATATTTTACACCATGATTCTTTTATTAGGTAGTTCGGAATGAACTTTTAATTTCAATAGTTCCACAAAAAAAAATGATCCAGTGGATTAAGATCCGGAAATCTGATAGACCATTCAATGGTACTCTTTCTTCCAATCTATTTTTGAGGAAATCTAAAACCTAACAGTTCTCCTACTCTCATCGCATAATGAGACGGACCTCGTCTTGTTGAAATCATGTAGCAACTGGTAACTGCCTCAAATGTTTGGAAGCTTTATGTATTCATAATCACAAGTGTCGAATATGGTGCAATACACATTAAGACAGAACAAGGCATAGAAATTGTCCATCTCAAAATACAAGCGCAGCAACTGTAACTATTACAATGTAAATTTTTCAATGCTGTAAAAACGTTTTCGCGGGAACATCTGTTTAAGTTCGGATTCAAACTTCCGTCGTGACAATAATTTCAAGTTGTTAGGCTGACTGGATATCGTGCTATTCATGTATGCAGTGTTCCTGTTGATAATACCGTTCTTATAAAAGCAAAAACATTTTAAGTTACTTTCATTCTCCTAAAGGAGAAGCCCATAGGTAATATGGGTGTCAACATATGCGAAGTTAACACCTTAAGGTTTCGATAGTACTTATTTTTTTTCATTTTAGCTAGTACAAAACGGCTCTCTTCAATTTTGAAACAGTTAGAAACCATTGTTTCAGAATTGAAGAGGGCCCTGCCCTGCATACGCCATTTTAATTTATTATCGAGGGAAATACCCAACTTGAGACTGAGCTCTCTTCCTTTAAAGCATGGATAATTTGCATATTTAAGAGGTTCAAATAGGTATCACCTGTTAAATTACCATCCGAAAAATACAGTGCGATGTAGATACTAATCCAAACATTTAATGTTAGGGAGTGTTGAGTGTGGGCTTCTTGCACCCAATATAGGTTATTTTGGAGCCAAGAGCAACGATTATATCCATGAACCGTGCCATTTAAATAAAGTATCGCCTTATTAGAAAAAAAAAACAAGATTTATTACAAAATTAGGAGTACGCTGGCAAGTCTCCATCATATCTTCACAAAATTCAAGTCTTGTAATCACAAAGTTCTTGCACAAGGAGAGATTTTATAAAGATGATATTTCTCATGTTTTTTAATTCATTCTACTGAGAGTCCGCTGATATTATGGCTATGTGCGAGATTTATTGCAGACATTTTCGGTATTTCACAACATTTTGCGCTTTATTGTCATCTCTTGCCATTTTGGCCTTACGAGGTGCTCCTCTCAACTGATATTTTTTAGCGTTTTACAAACTAAGAAAGGCGTTATTAATTAACGATTTAGATGTAGATGATTAAATAAAGCGTTGCGTTCGCGGTAAATTCGTTGTCTATTTCAATAGTGAATCATCATTAAATGTTGGGCTATTTTAAACTAACGCATAAATACCAAAAATACAATTTATAACTTCAATTCAATCGCTGTCTCTCTTATCTTTCACCCGACAATAATTTTATTGGATCTTTGAACGGTTGTTGTAGGCTCAGATTCTCAAGAAATAGGGAGGCATTATGTTTATTAATCGAAACTGTCACTTTAGCGAAAGCATAGAATTGGAAGTTCCTCCAAAAATCTTCGAAACTCGCGATCCGCTGCTCGACACAATCTCCTTGTAGCTCTATACAATTAGTCTAGCGATATTCTTTTTTTAGACCATCCAAATAACAGGATTTATCGAACTCTACAAAATAGGTCCCTGTTTCGGTAACGACCTCTTCATTTGACCTCTTTATATATGGAGTATACCAATTCGTACACAGTAACTGGACTAGTAGTAGAGATTTTTCCTTTAAATCAGCATGGAGTCAATCTAATAATCCCGTGGTTTCGCTTTTTCAAATAATCGATTAAGAAATAATCAAATAAAATTGTGCCTTGAGAGTCCCAAAAAATCGTCGCCATTTTTCTGGCTGATGGAAGACCATTTTGCCGACTGACCTTTTGTTTCTGGCATATAGCGACGTATCCATGTCTTACAATTACATAAGGCCACAGAAAGTCACTTGTATTGTGAGCATGTCCACAACATTGCTGTGGATTTCGCGATTTCGTTTTTGATTAGTCGTCAGCAGGTGCAATCTGTATCTGAAGGTGCATGATTTTGATAAAAGACGCCATCTGTATCCAAATACGGGTACTTCTCGTAGCATCCTCGTATTTAGAATTGTTAATCCGTAACACATTTTTGAACATGCTAAGACATAAACAAAATATTTTGCTGTTTACATGTAAATATTCAGTTAAGAATTTGTCTATTTGAGTTAAGAAATTTGTGAATAAGAAATTAAACCGCTACCAAACAGGTGGTAAGCAAAATGTTAGCTTGCTGTATATTTTCGATCTTTGCCCTTTCTTTGACTTAACTTTGAAAAACTGGTAAAATTTTTGCGATCTTTTTAGAGACTATCCTTCTTACTGGACAAAGGAAGTAATGATGTTTCTCTTATACTCCCTTTGTATTTTCCTTTTTGATAATTTATTGCGTGTTATGCAAATCATCCAACAATTTACATTCTTCATTAACAATGAAAACGTTCCTTTTGGCATCGCAAAACCATTTTGACGGATTCGACAAAATTTATACCAGTTGCTACCTCGTTAATACGACGTCTCCCCTTTATGCCTTTTGCACACCGCACTTATTCTACTTTATATACAACGTATTGGCTGCATATACGCATGAAATTTACCAATACAACGAACGACGTTGCCTATATGCCATCACTTTGGCAATTTAGACCATGTGCGGACGCAAAAGGTTATTTCTGGCGATCGTCCTGGCCGCTCGCCAAAAACGTTCCGCAAAAATCGCCTTCGTACGGGGGTCAGCCGGGCGTTTTCGCCGCTTTTTTTGTGCGTTTCTGCAAAGAGGCCACGACCTAATGCGCAAAATATCGCCACACACAAATCGGAATTTCCCCTTTCGAGCTGAGATGCTACGAAAATATTCTCTTTGTGCCGTTTTCGGAGCAGGTGCTAAGCTCCCAGCGTACCAGAAACGTCATAAATAAAAGTGTATGTTTTGAAACTTTGTAAACACGTACATTGACTAAAGCTTATAATTGCGTCTGTTTATTGACATAGTTTCGATCAAAATAAAGCTGTAAAATATGCAGACATGTATGTTAGTCTTGGAGAATTTTGGTAACGAGAAGCTTTTTGAAATAATTAAGTAGGTTCGAATGGAACTTTTTCAAACGAGTGTATATACAACAGATTTCTTCGTTACGGCAATTTAGGTCATACAATTTACGTGAAAATTGTAGGTATTTTTTTAACAAATATAAATTCTACAGCTTTTTCAAGAGAATTAGTGTCAAGTTTGAACTTTTATTATGCTTTTAAAATTTTGAAAGCAAAAAATATTTGCAAGGAAGCAAGTAATGCTGGTCAACGCTGTTTTTACGCATACATAATGTTGGTACACTGTCCAGAAGTGTAATAACAATAATATATACGAAGATAGCGTCTTAAGTCTTTAGAAACGACAACTAGTATCGCTATTGAGATTTCACACTATTTTCGTAAAAGTTGACGCTTATTATAGTTGGAGCAGGCGTGGCGTCAGCATAAAAATCAAGGTGTTTTTACAGACCTAACGCACAACAATAATGCCTCGGATTACTTACGTTCAACTTTTTCAAATAATTTGACCAAAGCACAAAGAAAGCAATTGGTGCAAGGAAGATTTCTACTTTTTTTTCTGTAGTTATCACGAGATGGTAACAGGCAATATGGGCGTATGAACATTTTCCTATATAACATTTCGGGCCCAGCTTCCTAATATGAATACTTAAGCAAGTTGGCATGAATGTCTTTCCTTCCCGGTGTTCTGGTGCATTATTTGATAGAGATGCTTTAGCCTTCCTCCCATTTTCTCATTCTATTTTGGAATGCCCTTCTGCAGACCATGACAAAGACTGGTGTTCAGTAGAAGGAATACTCCATGTTGCACATCTTCTTATACGCTATTAGTCCTCTAAAATTCACTTTCTACACGTGAATTTAGGTTTCCGTCCATTCTGATATTGAGTATAAAACGTTGGTATTAAACAAAGTAGAATCTTACTACACTAATGTTATCATATGCCACAGTAAAATTTTGGTCAACTGAATTTGAACGTGATGGCATCGGGTTGGTTAACGATGAACATTTAAGACGGCCAAAAACTGCAATCACTACCGATAACATCGGAAAAGTTCGCTAAACGGTGTTAGATGACCGTCGAATTAAGGGTGGAAAGGTAGCAGTGGCTGCGAGGTTCCCGAAAGAACATATTTGTCTGATATTGACTGAAGATTTGGAAATGAAAAAGCTAACTTCGCGTTGGGTACCACACTTGCTCACTAAAAACCAAAAA
This sequence comes from Marronus borbonicus, assembly GCA_902655005.2. Taxonomy (NCBI): domain Eukaryota; kingdom Metazoa; phylum Arthropoda; class Insecta; order Coleoptera; family Scarabaeidae; genus Marronus; species Marronus borbonicus. The sequence goes on from LR737405.1 coordinate 2,904,071, forward strand.
TGCATTCGAATGAACATTTCCAAAACCCTATTTTGACGTTGACTAAAAGCTGTGGAAGAAACTTGTTTATACTAATACACTCCTGAAGTCAAGGCATACTCGATACAGCGAACTGGAAAGTGACCAAAGGCAGAAATTGTGGAAAAACGGATACATTTGAGAGAAAGCTTTTTTTTGTTCCACCAAGGCACTGTCTCACACTTGAGTAGACGCTACGGCAAAAATCCACGAATTTACATATATCCACATTCATAAACGCCTATTTTGCAGAACAAGATGCTAACTACTATTTGGACGGGATAAAAGAGATAAAAGCATCGATGGGAGAAATAAATATACCAACAAGGAGACAATGTTAAGAAATAAAATTGCATTTGACTAAATAGTACATATTTCTTTGTTAGCCTGGAAACTTTTCAGACTACCCTAGCATTATCGATGTGATAACGTTGTTAAAGGGAATGAAAGTTCTTAATTGTGTAACAAATCTTATTCAAATCCACATCAAGACCGAGTTAACCAAGCCATATTTAAACGCTAAAGCATTTCATGGGATTATAAGAGTTGATAGTTTGTTGGCCAATATAACTGGGACTACAGCTCTTAATTTATATAATTTGTTCTTATTTGCAAAATTCACAAATAAACTACCTATAAGCGCAACCAAATTTTTTAAGCAATTTTGCAAAGTTAAAGGTTTCTCTTAATCAGAGGAGACAAAAAATTATATTTTCAACTTAAGTACTACATATATGAAGCTTAGATGGGAGCGCATTCAAATGTAAATATGCTTTTCACCATAGTATTTTATTAAATTGAAAGGATTAAATTTAACCTTTCAATCATCAATCACTAGCATTTCCGTCGCAACAATACTCCTAACGAAGACTTCCTTTTTCCTTCATCTAAAATACTTGTAAACATCGCGGAAGAACAAAGGCATCATTCCGTCGAATTGCTTCCGCGAGATCTTTGTCCTTTTCCTCCCTGGACGGCTATTTTCCATCCGTCCACTTAACCTTGCTCGCCAAACGTAAATAGCTCGTCCAACGTTAAATTAAATTGCGTCTCTACGAATGTTCTGCGCTGGTCATGTACCCGCTGAACGTACAGTCGTGTGCTAATGTTATCGATCACTACATTAAGATAAGAGTAAAACGTAATTTACTTGAGTAAATGGTTATTTTTCTATAGAGTAATTAATGTGTGATGGCCTCTTCGCATTTTCATTGAAATGGAAAACTATGGAGCAAATTTTATACGTGCACATAGGCATAGGGTTCAAGCAAAAGGAAGCGGAATTTTGCATCCGATCTGAAGAATGAAAAATATTTTAATTGGTCATATCCTGATAAATTTCTTGTACGACTGTTAAATTGTAGCAAAAGAATCGCAAGTTTCTAACATTCAACTTAAGCCAAAAGAAGTAACGAGCAGTCATAGACCAATACAATTAAATACAGGTAAAATAGCATTACTTTCGTTTCAATTCCAATCAAAAAAGATATGAAGCAAAATATTGATAATAGCGAAACGAATGTTTTACTTTGAATTTGCTTCCTGCTGTTGCTATCAGAGATTTCCAGATAGGGAATGCACGTTGGAAAGTACGAATACCATAAGAAATACGCGTACTTCATCAAGACATATAACGAAGTCGCTCTCAATAGTGGCTTCATTAACTAATAATTATATTATTCGACCTGTACTTTACATAGAAATAGGAAACTACATCAGCAACATGTTGGAAGTATAATGGGACAAAAGTAAAGTTGGACGACGAGGTGGTATCGGCAGATTGCAAGCGATGTTGAACCTTATGGGCATTCACCATTCATAATTGATAGTCATGAGTTGATGCTCGAGACTGATAATTCAATCGTTTACTTGCTATAAATAACAGACAAGAATAAAACCTGTTCATTCGTCAGCGATTCTTAGAAAAGAAATATTTCTTTTGAATCTATTACAGCTTTTGTGATCGATGTTCGCGTAAAGTAAAAATTATTCCAAAATAATAATGAATGACCAATAAGAATTAGAAATATTTATTATTCCGAGATGATAGTCCAGCTATTTCATTAATACTTTTATAAGTTTTTTAAGGAATATTGCAGCACCTTCTTTTAGTATATACAAGCTTATGCAGGTTATAGACTTGCATCTTTGATGTTATTGCGAGACATAAAAATTATTTTCGTTCTCTTCCTAAATAAAATTCATTGGAGAATATGGAGAAATTGCGAAATATGATTCTATATTGAATGATATATTCCGATGTCAATGATGATTCATATTAGATATGGAACTTTATCGAGTCGCCTACATTTTAACCGTTATATTGAATCCAGTTTTTCTGTGGCTAATATCAATATAATTTCTTTCATAATATAAAAAAACAGAGATCATAAATGTACCAATGTGCTATTTTTTTCTTCCCGACTGAATTCTCTTTCTTGAGCTTGGGTTCCTACTTTTGGTATCCTCATAAAGGAGTTGAAAGTCTGTTTCTTTAGGGAAGTTGCTTAGCCCTCAAGCTCTTCAATAACTTCGACGAGAAGAGGCTCTTCGCCATGTGCTTTTTGCTAGCTCCTTGGTAAGTTGGGTCAAACTTGGGATGTCGACATCTTCTTGTAGCTAAGTGTTTCATGCAAACCATGACGTACCAGTAATGAACTTTAGCATCTTGTTTTGAAGTGATTGATTTTCTTTATTCAAGTATTACTAGCGGTTAAGTTAAGATATACTTCATAAATAAAGAGCTTCGTCAAAGTGCTTAATCGAAAACAGGGTGATCCTCGCCTTGAGATACTTGATGTATTGGATGTAATCCGAGCGGGGCTCGAATACACAGCACCTAACTATCCCAACCCAGTCAGACGTAGGCCCCTTTACTACTGGACCGCCGAGCCGTTAAATAAAAATATTACCAGACAATAGAACTCGCGTTTTAATAAAACGGATTGTACTTAAGTCCATTTATACGGAGATACCATGGAACAAAATGGCTTGCTAACACAAGAAGCTGTAGAGGTCTTCACATCTAGAACTGAACTTTGGCTATATTTGTCCTACAAAAATCATATGCAATTGTCGAAAACATATTTCTAATAAAATTTTTAATGAATTCATAAATTGCAGTATCGTCCTGTTTTCCTTGTGTAGTATAATCTCCTTTGTTTGCTACTACAACGCAAGAGAACTCTTCCCTAAATACTTAAAAGCAGTATAGTGCTTGAAAATGTAACTTACAGCGGAGGATTCATGCGCACCACTGTATATAAGCTTTCATACATTATTTACATGTGTGTGTTATGTCCATTAGATGTTGTGTATACATCTACACAACATCAACGAGCTGAAAAGTACGAACAGGCCAACAGGCAAGTTGCTCGACGCGCTATATCCGTGATTTATTTTCGGTTGAAGGAAATTACCAAACGGAATGCTGCACGTGCCGCAGATGCCGAAATCGCACCAGAAAGAGAGGACAATATACAGATCGAGGTTCATAAGAAGAAAGATCTGTGGTCTGTATCGAGCACGTGCTGTCGTAACTAGATGAAGAACATGTTGCGAATTGATAAACAGGGTTCGGTTGCGTTTATCTTAACATGCTAATAACATATTTTGGCCTTCACTTGTAAATGTGTACTATCGTTATCTTTTTAATGATTCAATTTAGAAACTTTTGTACTTTACAATTCGAAAAAAATCACAAAGGAGGAACTAGAAGCTTTATTTTTATTTTTGTTTCTGTCAAATTGTTATCGAATAATAATAACCTTGGTTATATTTGAAAACACTTTAAAATGCTATCAACCCAATGGGCCAAATTCCATATAAAATACATTCATTATCTATGAATGCGGAAGAAGTTTTAGATGTTGCGACATTTAAAGTGACAATTCGTAACTTTTAATTCGAAATTTCTAACATAATTGAATAAAATTAAATTAATTACAGATCTGTTCTCCTTTTCCTTTTTCCTTTTTCTTAACCCTGCAAAGTGTAGAGTTATTCTTGAAAGTGTTAAAACTTATTAATCCACACAGAACATTGCAGTGTTAAATTTGCTCTTGATATTTCACTAATTATGCCGTCAAATTCTTCAAAATGTTTTTAAAGACCGATATCGCTGTTTGGTGCTCCTTGCTGTAGAACCTTATTTCCATTTTGTTTTATTCACCCGTATTTGCTCTGGTCTAGTGAGTGGTATGCTTGATTCGCGGCTCTTTTGGAAGAGTTGACCTCCAAGTTTTGCTAATCCATCCTCGCGGTTGAAATTGTTTCTCAACTTCCGAAGACTAGCGTAAATGATAGTGGCTGCGGGTAATACTTTCACGTTGCCACAATCGATTCTATGGTCTCCATCTTGACAGAAGTGTTCAGTTACTGCGGATTTGTCTGCGTATCCAACTTGCTGTCACTATGGTGATTGAGGAAAGCTGCACTGTACATTTTCTAGCTACGGACTGAGCCATACTATACATCTGTACCGCAAGAAGAATGTAAACGAACTGGAATGCAAGCGCAATAAGAACAACATCGACCAAGTAGAAAGAAGCATTCGATGCAAAGTAAAGAAACATTGACGGAACACGCAGTCTGGACAGATGAACACCCCATCAAATTGGGGACCATAACATCTATAACAAAGTGAACTATTATTCAAAGCCACCCACTATTACCAGAGAGTGGTACGTGAAACTTTGAGAAATATGAATAATTGAAATAACTTCAACCGTGAAGATGGATATAACTTCAGTAACACCAGGTCATCTCAGAGCTCCGATTAAGCAACTATGCGAGCATGGAAACACTTTATTAAACCGTAACGGATACGGCTCAGCAGAAGAAAACGGAAACAAAATATGTGACGAGGGACACAAGATAACGAGATCGGTCTTTAGAAATCCTTTCAGCAAAATCGAGAGTAAACTCAACTCTGCAGCAACATCCGAAAAATTATTCTACAGTAAATAGCGGCCATGAGAGTGAGTGTTATTTATTTATTGATGAAGTGGATACTCTGAAATTAAATGTTGAAATAGAAATGGGAAGATTCTTGAGCTAAAGCTCCTCATAAACCAACGTTTCAAAGATACTATCTTCGTTTTGAAAAATTGTAATAGAAAATAAATACGGATGTTTGTCCCTCTACCTGATGATCTTCATTATTCTTCGTCCATATTTCTGCAGAATATCTTCAAATATTGTAATGATTGTGGTCAAGAAAAAAATGCCAGAAGCCAATAGCTTATGACGGATATGCTTTGCAGTTAAGTATCAAAATAAATACAGTGATTCTTGAGCTTAAGCTATTTATTCTACTATCATATAAATAAACTAACAAAATCAGTTGAATTCAGCTGAAGAATCTCCCCATTTTTATTTCAACATTTAACTTCAGAACATTCAACAAATTCGCGATAAATAGGTGTAGCATTCACCGGCGTTACCTACTGTAGACTAAGATGCTTAAATACGACATTTTGACTGAACAAATTAATAAAGTCTGCTATTGCACATATACACTATGCTATGTGCTATTACACTAATAATCCAGCCAAAATCATTCTATATATATACACATTAACTAATATTTATGTAACTAAAGATGTGCCAGACTTCTACAATATCGTTTCTCTTATTAAAAATTCGTAAAATTTAGCACACCTTCATCGTTGCATGAAACCCATTACCAAAAGTACGAAAAATTAGCGTTATTGCACACATGAGAGGCTATGAGGATATTTCGTTGTGCAATTATAAAACACACAAAATATGCCATTGGTATGAATCATGTTACTCGTATGAGGATTAGATAACATCTTTGAACAAAAATAATATATTTTGTAAGCACTTGTTTGATTTATTCTAATCATTATTTGGATTCTCTTTCAAGGCAATTGCGAAGTATTTCTTTAATTGCAGAAAAGAAACGATACTTACATAACAGAAATGAACACTTCCGGAAGTGCCTAGGTATCCGCAAACTTGTTTATGCTTCACCTAGCAAATCTTACGTACTAAACAATATGTGCTCATATTATTTACTTATGTCAGATAAATGAAAAATCTTCGCCAAATATCAATGTGTCTGCTACAATTTAGAGTATCAGCACACTCCGCATCACACATTGTCAACTATGTGGCCGAATGATGTACACCCTAAAACTAAAAGGAAAGGTTCCTGTCTGTAGCAGAAAACGTAAACAGGTGTCCATTTTACACCAATAGTGAACCTCTTTCCCTGTTTAAGATACTTGAATTTGAAGTTTTCTAATTTAATATTTTGTCCGATTTTCTTTATATGTTAACGAATCGATCCTTCCGTAGCTGAAATGTTCTTTGAATCTGGTGCCTATCGCCAGTTTCGTTTGTCCAATATAGTCATTGTCACCGTATGCAATAGTGTGCATATAAGCCCAGCTGATGTTGCTAAGAAAACTAAAACTAGGTTTTTTGAAATATGCTCTTTATTTTCTACCTGAGCATACTAAACTTACAAGGGAACTCCCTCACCGATTTAAATGAAACTTGGTGAGATTATAAACTGATGTAGTGCAGGACCAATGGTAACTTTCTTAACTGCTAAATCCCCCTTTTAGCGAATAGTTTCCTTCGCACAATTATTGTTTGCAGCAACCCTTATATTTATTTGAAATTTGAAAATGTTTTTTTGCTAAAAAATACAAGAGGTTATGTATAATTATTCATCCATATAGGTATATTAAACATGCCAGAAAATAACTCAATTTATAGAAAAAAAAAACATCACTAAAAATTGTGTACCTACGTATTTGATAACCAATATAAATAATGATAGCACTTATTGTTATTTATGTGAACAAAATCATAAGTAATGACCTTATCTAAATATTTTTAATATCTTTTAGATCGATTATTATTTGCATTTTATTTCATTATTTATTTTTAAACGTATTTAATATCGCACACGCACTGAATTTATAGAGATAGGCAGATGTCTCTGGCGCTCATCAATAGTTATTTATCATCCGTGATAATTAAAAAGATTCCTTATTGAAACGGATCTTCACGTGCAGATTATATGCTTCCTATAGTATTCAAATTTTATCCAGATTAATTATTTAGATATCTTATATGCCATAAATCCCTGACTCCTTTCCAAATGCATGTGTGTAGAGCAAGATAACTTAATAGTTGCAGTTCAGCGTTTATTGACAACTACTATGTTTCACGATTTGGTTGTTGAACGGAAATTGTTGAAATCATAAAAATCAACATTGCTAATGTTCTGAATTTGTTACATACGACGTTCCTTGCTTCAAATATTGCAGTTACAGCTATAACATGTGAACAACAAAGGTCGTACGATGATTTAAGGGATATCATTGTAATAGCTCAAGAGTAGGCTTCCTTTGCATTTGAAACAAATGTAACACTAGAATTTGAAGATTTGGCTGGTACACATGAACCGCAATTCGGTGTACTGAGAAGTGAATATGATGAATAATAGCATTTGTATCTTTGATGTCCAAGTAAAATCAACTAGGCAACTTGAGAAGTGAGGACCAAATGTTGATCGGGAAAGTACTAACACAGATAAAACTACATACATTACATAGTATGTTCTTGCAAAATTTAAAAAGGCGCTGAGCAGCGAAAATATTATCCACGACATACACCTTCGTAGATGGGCGCTGCTAACAAAAGATGAAATTGACTACCCTTCACTTAAGGCAAGCCATTGGTAAAAAGTGCAGACAATTGTTTCTCATAAGATAACAAAATTTATCACACAACGATGTTGATGAATTACGTTCCACATCCGAGCGATTTGTTCATGAGATTAAACCTAAAATTAGCACTGTTGGACAGGACAAGGCTTCAGACTGGCTTTAATTTGGAGATGCATTCCGGCCGAACCTCATCCACCATTGGATCAAAAACAGTGGAAGCCGCCATGCAATTATTATCCTCTAATATGCATAGTTACAAAATCATGCCAACAATTTCATCAAACGGACGACTATTATTCCCCCTCTTTCTTCTGTTAGAAGCAGCAACAGCTCAATTTGGACCGAATGTGGTACTTTTTAGGCCTATTAATGTGTACATATATCTGCATCAACATCAGGGGAACCGACCTCGCAGCATTTTAAAGATTAGTTTATATAAATGTCTTCTTACCAAATACTGAAGCCAAAGTATCTTGTTATTGGATTCGTGGAGTGAGGAGTGTCCGAACAACGAACAAACAAAAAAAAGTCAATATTTTCACGGAACCTAAGAAAACAACTCCAATAGTACAACCTCTAGAGGTGGAGGTTGTTACTGGTACAATAATTGTGAGAAAAAAACTATTGTCGCTACTACTAAAACAGTTAAATATTTAACTTAACTTTTTTTTATATGACTTATAGTTTTGGAGATATTAAAGCAAATAGCAAGGGGTAGTGTTGCCAATATGGCGCTCCATCATCCGAAAACGGGCGATTTAGCAGCTAAGAAAGCTACATTTGTTCTTACACTACATCAGTCTCTAAACCCACCAAATTTCATTTAAATCGGTGAGGGACAGTTGCCTGTGTTCTCTTGTTAGCATGGAACGATGCACTGCACTGCAACTTCTCCTGATTTTGCTTCAGAAAATTAATTGGGGCGATGAATCCGAAAATAACATTCTCGGCTCTTCTTTACTGTCTACCAAGAGCAACAGTCATCTTGTATGCTTCAAGAAATTTTCCACTTTAGGGCAAAGTTATTAATAAATCTGCTAGCAACAAGATATGAATGAGTAACATCTCCGAAAACTAATCGATTAGATACCAGTAAAAGAAATAGTAAAAAAAATGTTATCGCTACACAAACACAGAAATGTGTGTTTTAGTCTTTCTTTGATTTCTTAACATTTGTAATAGTTTTCAAATTATGGGGTGAATGATTAAATATCCGTACAGTAGACTGACTTGTCGCATTTTATAGGCTGATATTCTAAATTCATTACAATTTCGTGTGTTGGAAACGTGTATATATGCCATGTTCTCTAAATGACTCACGACAACCAGCTCTATAGTCCAAATTGAAGATTAGCCTGATAATTCTCTTTTGTGCAACAAATACACAGTTCTTGACCCTATACCATAATATTGTATTTTATATAAAGAAATGCAAGAGCGTAATATATTGATAACAGCGTATCATTTGTGAAGTTATTTTTGAGTTTTAATATTGCAAAATATGCTGAACGAAGGATACTATCGACACTATCTACTTGGTTCTCCCATGCAAGGAGATTGTCTATATGCATCACTAAGAATTTCACAGTGTTTGTGACGTGGGGAGCTGGTGCAGATCTGTAGAATTTCATTGTAACGTTTTTTTCATTATTTAATAGAAACTTTTTAAATTCATTCACACAAGCACTTATTTTCTCTTCTACTTCTTCCTGATGCAGCGATAGTAGCATCATCTGCAAAGTTCACCAGACGTCCACATGATGTATGCCACCTTAGATCGTTCATAAAACAATTAAATATGAGTGGACAAAGAACCGAACCCAGAGCTACTCTTAAATTGACACTATAGATGTCTGACACTACATCTTTAAAATTAACATACATTTTACGTCCACTTAAAAAAGATATAAGAAGTTCCAATGGTTTGGCGTGCATTCGCAAAGCCCGAAGCTTACACCCATCAATCATATCGAACGCAGAAAGAAGAACGAAAAAACTGCAGCTACTTTGAAACCACGATCTAATTAAAGATATATAAAGTCAATTAGACTAACTCCTGCCGATTCTATTGAATGGCACTGTAAATCCATATTGGCACTCAAATATGGAAATTATATATTTTCCGGTGAAGTCATCTTGTTCCAATATCTTTCCGCAAAAAAGAACTCCTGAAGTAAAGGAACATAACACAAAAGTAATGGCAGTGGAAGAAGAGATAAACATAAATATGTCTTCTTCTTGTATTGCCATTACTTTTGTTTTATGTTCATTTAATTCAAGCGTTCTTTTGCTGATTGCATTGTCCTTCAATCCCGATTTCTGTGACTAGCATATACCTCTCTGATTTCCTTTTTGTACCTTTTAGGATGCCATATCAATTGGGCTTAGAACTCCCTTGTGTTAGGCCTTTCGTGAGGCGCTCATTTTTGAAGCAAAAGAGACATAAATAACAGGAACTACGCCAGAAGTCATTTGGCTATATAAAAAAAAACCCTGTAAAATGCCATAAAGGTTACCCAAGAACTTCCCCTGAAATATTTCCTTCGCTTCTTTCTTCTGCACACAAAAGGTGTAGCTGTACTTTCATTATTTAAGCCACTTGAAGACAAAAGAAAAAGAATAACTTTTCAACAAAGAAAATAATTCAAAACGCAACGGATCTTTATAACCATTTTCTAAACAACTATGTTAAAATTAACTTCACTACTATCGAATTTAATCCAAACCCAAAAAAAAGTCTGCTAAAAATATTTCACTGTATGTACATACAAACTTCGTATATAAAATTATTTTAAGAAGAACATGAAACACCCGTTCTACGTTTTAACCTTTCTGGCAAAATAGCACGAACGGAATTGCGTATATACATATGTAGAGCCGAGGAAAATGAACTTAGCAAGCCTTGGACGCAAAACTGGCAAATACGCAGAATTTTAACGCATCTTAAGTAACTCACTGAATCCTAACGATGTCCATTCCACGAAAGAAATTCATATATTTCGATTAGATATTTACCTATAAGAAAATGTTTAACTTCGTGGAAAATTTATACAAAAAAATAAACAAATGCGTCGATGAAAAACATGTGATTCCCTACGTAAACCAACAAAGTCTTGGATTCACGCCAAAAACGGCTTAAAGCTAATAGTTGTTCCCTTCATGAACTGTAAAAATATTCGACGTAAAATGGAAAGTATGGACCGTGTCATAGCTATTTTTTCCATGTTTACATAACTACAAAGAGGCAAAGGATATTACCATGCCAAGAAAGATTGAAATAATGGAGTTTTGAACTAATATATTTAAGGTAGAGTTCAACGAATAATTTACCACGCCGAGGGCACACGCTTTACCGATTCCAAAATCCAATGGTTTTCTTAGTCTTCTTAAAACCTAATTGTCAATTTGAATTCTCAAGATTCTTTCTATTATTATTATTATTATTTTATTTTGAGCAACGCTACGAAAAGAAGCTGGGCCTGATAAGATACCTAAATGCATTTTACGTATTTGCCTTACAGTTATTCTTCATAATCTTCAATGCATCGTTGCATAAAGGTAATTTTCCATCCATTTAGAAACGTGTTGATGTGGTGGTAAGGTCTTAGTTGAGAACTACCTTCCTATCTCTATTTCATGCGTTTCGATTAGAGTTCTTAAATCAACAAAGCTTTTGATAAAATAATTGCAGCAGAACTTAAGTACTACCTCGAAAATAAAAAAGTTCAATAAATATAATTATAATTTTGCATAAAGGGTTCCTTAAATTTAATCAAACAAACCTGAAAATGGCTAAAATCTCTTTTATGGTGAGCCTGAAATGTTAATAAAGATACCTGTGTATGTATAGCATTGGCAGTATTTACTTGGGCAATAGTTACAGGATTTTCAGCAGCTTTAAAGAGTACCGTTTTCTCAATTATATTAACTTTAACGTTGACCTAAATTCTTTGGATTTACTTTAAGCAAAGTTTACGTTATATAACAAATTGTAAATTCCACAAATATCAAAATCCTAGACAATGTTTTTGCAAAAATTTCAAAAACAAGCATTCAAGTTATGTTAGTTAAACTTTATTTTTATAAGCATATTCCTTCAATATTTCAATCTCTTATAAAGAGAAGTTTTTTAAAAATTGTTTAGATTATTTCTATAAAAAGAAAAAATTTACTGTCTCTTACCAGCAGAAAAACTCTCTTTTTAACTTTGTACTTTAAGAAAAAAATATTTTCCTTTTCGATCATCTTCAAAGGCGGTCTTTTTTTTAAGAATAAAACGTATTTATAGCAATATTTCCGCTTACAGAAATAAATATACCGAAGCGGCCGCCAAAAAAACATGTGCACAACGCACTGGTGATATTCTTTTGTTTCACGGATTCGAATTTTTTTTCTAGTAAAATTTACCATTCTATATAACAAATTAGCCCCGTTATTCCTAACGTCGTCAAAAAATAAGATATTATTAACACCCGTAAATAAATAAATATTCCGAAAACATCGCAGCAACCCATTGTTATTACTTTTTGTTATGATTAGAAGCACGTGAACGGACGGCGCGCGTCGTTTGTTTTGAAGTGGTGGGGGATAGCGACCGCCGCGAAATCAAATGGAACAAGAGCGATATAAAACAAGAGCGCAGCGCACAATAATAAACATTTGACTTATTGCACGCATGAAAGTGATCTCAAAGGTGCTCGGTTTTTCGATTTAATTCACAGTTGCGTTAAGTAAAACCGCAGTTCGTTGAAGACAGTTCGAGCAGTGTTAGAAAGTAGCTAAAACGAAAACAAGGAAGATGCGTCCACCATCGCAATTCGCAGGAGACATCGCCAATCAGGCTGACAACGAACCCGATCCAAGGATGGGTGCGATGATGATCTGCACGAGATTAGCAGGAAGAGCCATCATCAGAGTTGTTGGAAGATGTAACGAAGCTCAGGAGAATAATAGATTAGGTATTGGCAATTGTTTTTGAAGGAGTGATTTTTTTCATGGATTCCTCGGTCCAAGTGGTGCAAATTGATAAGGAATCCAAGTGCAATTACAAGAACTGTCTTTTTTTATTTGATTTTAGTAACCAAATCATTAACATATTTAAAATTGTGAAAACACTGTAATTTTACAACGATTCAAAGTTTTAAATTTTGTTTGCTTTAAATGACTAACTTTATCAATCATTCAACTTATTGAAATATTTTTTTCTAATTCTTTACATGTGCCAGCAAAAGATTTTTGTTTCAAATTCTAAACCAAGTAATTCGTAATTTTGAAGCAAATAATTTCATTGAATTTAAAAGCTTAATAAAATAGAAGTCCGCCAAGATATACCTTTACAATCAGCCTTAAAGAAGTATCTAAAAAAGGATATTATAAGGTCATAGTGAGCAACAGCGCGTATTAACTTCTATTTAAGGTCTAAGCAGGAAAACATATGATCAAGATCGCGTCCTCCTTGAATTACCTTTGTTTCACGGCTTACTAAGATCTGTACACATGTCGATCGTCGAAGGTATTATCCGTTATAAAAGAATAGTGCGGAAATATAAGAGAGTCTGCTTGCTATCATATACTATAGGAAAAGTTAGCAATTGGAGGAAAGTTAAGTAATAACTAATAATGTTAATTGAATAAAGATCCGCTTAGTAATTCGATGCTCATGAACTAAAAGCGGAAGATATATAGACGCGAGTGACAATGATAGATGATGGTAGATCTTTTCACCCAGGAACTGAAATTGTTCAGCGATTCGTTTGTTACGTACTGGTGCATGTGAATATTTTTTAAACATGTAATTTCGTATCGGTTAACAATGGGAAGCATTTATAATGATGGTTATGTAAAGTTTAATTGGAGCGGTATGCGCACGGTGCATTTTTAAAAAACTTTAATTAAATACCATTTCACAATGCAATTAAGGTTCTGATTCTGTTTTGACGCTGATGTAATAAATGAATATGAAATTCCCGCCAAAAAAAATTGAATGATTTGATATTTTGGAGAAAATGCGAAATTTAAATGGCATCCAAACAAAAGATTTCAACGGTAATTTATGAACTAAATATAAACACATACAATGAGTAAAACAGCTGATTCAGAATTGCCGTATCACAAGATCAATATCGCTTCTTATCTTACCAAGTGTATGTTTGTCAACAAAGGTGGCAGGTATCCTGGATATAAATAAAGAAAGTTGTAAATAATAAGCGGCAATAACAAGTTTTGTACATATACGTATTTCATTAAAAATATTATTAAAATTCTATTGCTATTTGTAAACATGATTGCCAACTTATCTTCAACGAAAAGACATTTTTAACATTTAAAGTACAACAATTTACCTAAATACCTAAATATATTCTGATATCGCAAAACGACATTCGTTTCACCTTATGTTCTTTATTGACTTTATCGCATAATTAATTAATTGTGCCGCATTTTTCGGTCTACTTTTAAATTTAAACAAAACAAATTCACGACAAAACGAAAATTGGCAGCGATGCAAATTCATTTGTTTCTAAATAATCCACGCGAATGCAGTAAAATAGCGAAATGCGTTTCTGAAACGCAGTTTCCATTATTTTTAGAATCATGGGCGATATGCAGAGGGCGCGTAACGTGGAAAATTCGACATTCCAACGTTACAACGCAAATGTTTTGAAACTTTAAACGATTTGTTTACAAAGAGTCTTCGTTTTATACAAGCGGATATCATAGACGCTTACGAGGATGGTATTTGGAACTAATCGTTTAAGAAGAAAAATCTCAAGTATGATGGTCTAATAACAAAAATTGCATTAAGTAATTGATTTGTTATTTGGCTTCTTCCGTAATCTAAGAAATTGTTTGCCTATAATCACTGAGAATTCCTCAAATACACCTTTTACAAGCTTGAAGCCTGTATGCTTTTAGGTTAGACTAAATAAGAAATAGTACTGTTCCACTACGACTATTTCATATCTATTGAGGCTAGATCATTTACGTCAGCTTTGTTTTTCCACTATATCCCATAGCATTGTGAATGATCCCTCTGCATAGGCTTTGTCCTTGTTTCAAATTCATTTCTGAGAGTATTCTATTTCTGCAAGTCTTATGTAATTGCATGGCCTATGCGGAAAAACCTGCATAGTATTTTCTTCCTCAATTTTAAGTTGCTGATATGCTTTTGAGTTATACGGTATCCTATTAGCAACTTTGTGGTTGATTTAAGAGACGTTCTGTCTCTCCCTTGTAAATCAGCTGTGAATTTAGGCCTGTATCTATAATTAGAAACTATTTGGCCTGTTCCTGGTAGAACATTTTTCCACCGGTCTTAAGACTTTTTTTCCTTTCTATTTATAACAGCTGCTTTAATCACCGTGTACACTATGCCTACAAACGATCTCGAGTTATTATCAGTAATTGACAAGCCTACCCCATTTTGTCATTCCTTTGCTACTTGCCATATGCTGATAACCAGACAAGCGTTGACTATCTCAACAGATAGCAACTCATCAATTATTGGCCTCTTGCTCCCATGTACTCTTGACGTGCAAACGGTAACGCATTTAACTTTGATATAAGTTTCGCTTGTTTTGTACAAGATGCCGCCATGTTGCTTTAAGTCGTTCTGCAGAACTATTTCCTACCGCATTCCTAATCGGAGCTTCCAAATTATCTAATATTGTTGCCTGTTAACTTACACCAAACTTTTTAAATATCTCCTGGAGAAAATTTTTCTTGGAGTCATGAACCGAAAAGGCCATTCAATGCTGACCTCTTCGTCCAATTCGTTTCGTGATTCAAATAATCACGAACTTGTTGGCCAAAGTGAGGTAAGAGACTATCTTGTTAAAAAAAAATGTCTGGATGTATAAATTATGGATTCACTGGTTTGGGATCATTCAATTTCAAGGTTTTCTCATGAATTAAATCCTTCCAACTAAAATTCATATTTAAGATTAAAATTTCAATACTTTCAAAATCATCCTTTGCCAGATTCCAACCTTCAGGAACTATTCCAGTATCCTTTATATTGGCCAAAATAAGATCGCAAAACATCGTCAAAGTCTACATTTTACTTAATAATTGGCAAACATTTTTTTCATTAATTTAAAAGCTGTACGTGGAACAAAATTATTTTGGAATAGGTTCTTACTTGTTTTTCGCGTTGAAAATTAACGTTCGCCACTTTGAAAGCGTACTTCCAGATTTCCTGATTTCCTGATTAAAAATAAACTCTAACGGTATAGAATAGCACTCCGCCTCGGTTTATTTAGAACTACGAGTGCATGCGCAATTCGAATTCGGTCGAATAAGATATTCAACAGTTTAGAAATGGCCTCAGGTGTGAGTAGAGTTATATTGAGATGCGAGGATGCCATGGAATCGGAAAAATTAGGTAGACAATTATTAGACACGATCTTTTCCAATATTCTATTATTATTTCCCATATCGTTTGCTGTTTGACTAATCTATTAATCTATATTATTGCGTATTGTTTCACTGACCTCTCGTTTTCCGCGGAAATTGCTCGTGCGTGACTCATAACGGAAGTGAGACGTATTACAGGCTCCTCTTAAGATCTCAATCGTGTTCCCGCATCGATATCGTGTTATCTTTGAGATGTACTTATTGTGTTTGATCTTCGCTTTTAATAACTTCCGAATGGCTTGAATTCGTATCTATTTAAAATTTACAATTGTCTGGTTTTATACAACATAAATCGATTCATATATCCAATGCAAAAATAACGAATAAAAATTTCATATAAAACGTTATTGATATTACGCAACAATTGTCATAGCGCCACCTGTGAGCTATATACGTATTAAGGGAATTTGCTACGTTTTTGAAAATTGAAGAAATCTCTCTCCTTTTTTTGATCATTTTTGGTCAATAGTTTTGCTTATTTTGGAATGTGGAATACAGTATCAAACTTACGATAAAACAATACAGGGTGTTATAAGAGTTATAACAAATTGAAACTCTTCCTAAGCAAACTGCCCTTAATATTAATTTGTATTCTTAATGTTATATACGAAAATAATTTTTCAATAGTAATAAATTAAAATGCATAAGTCTTGGTAAACTAGATATAATTTAATAATAATAACTATGGATACAATTAAATTTTGTGTATTTTCTCAATTTTAAAGTAAAACTCATATTAAATCATATTTTCGATAATAAATAAAATTAACGATAACACTTTGATAGGAGTTAATTTCACATGTTTTAATTTTTTCGCAAGTTTGACTCCTAAAATAAGTTAAACAATTAAACAAGAATTACTTTTTCAAAAAATAAAAAATAAGAGAATGTACAGGAGTAGAGTACCCCATTTAAGAACACTTGTATAACCTTTTTTTTTTAATTTCATCCTTAATTTCGTCCTATTTCGCAATAATTACATCGTACTCGCAATTTTGTAAGACAATAAGCTTAAATCTTCACATTTCGGTTTTTATAGCAAATTTTATATAAGAAGAAATAAACTGTAAATTGTTATTGCACACTAACTCTGCTTGCGGTGATATTATACGATAATCATGCAAAAATTATAAAATATGATGGTCGCGTGACCATCGTACGCTCGCAACTTTAACTATTCTAATTTTTAAATTTCGCCTTAATTTTACATCCGTAATGATTTGTAGTATTGCCTAATCTAGTAATAAATCACAAAATTAGCAATTTTTGAAACAATGATTTTGAAGACTATTTTCAAAATGTAGATCTTTAAGTAAAGACAAAATTTAAAAGACTTTTTGAAACACTTTTGAGTTCCGAAAAGTCTTTTAAGTTCAAGTGTTTTTATTTTAATTTTACGCATATGATCCAAAAATTTACATTTGATACTTAATTTTAATTCAGAACAGAATGCTTAATAGAAACAACATTGTCGATTATATGTGAAATTGACGATTTCTTTATACGAAGCCTTATAATAGTTATTTTCGACTTTCCTTTTTTATACCTGGCGACACCACTGTTAATGTAGGGCAGGATCAGAAACAGTTAACGGCTGAGTCTCTAACGTAATAAATGCTTCTGGACCATATTCTAATGCTGACATTTAGCTGCTGAGGATTTTGCTAAAGATAAATATTTTACACTAATCGAACTCATCATATGATTATTCTTTTCTATTTCAGTTTGGAAATTAATCTTATATACTGCTCTTTCCTACCAGAAAATAATAAAAGCTAGCACACCGTTCAGAAAATCGGTAGTGGCTGATATAAATCACCACTCAACATGCTGAGCGCTGATTATCAGCTACTGCGTCCTCTGAATATTGAAAAAGTAATAACTTATTGTATATTATTTATTTTTTCATTGGACATTAATTTTGTGGTGAAACAGTTTCTTCCAATAATAATAATACCAGTATGTTATAATATTTTTGCCTTATTCGACAGCTATAAGTAGTTTCCAGAATGTGAAAAAGCAATTTTGAACTGAATTATGCACATAAAAATTACATGCCGTTAAATTCACAAACCATATATTAGCCATATAGTCAATTACACGCAATTTTTGCATAACCGGCTCTTGACAAATAGAGAACGCAAAAATATTTTGACAAATTTTTTTTAACAAATTCCGATTTCGTGTTCGCAAAATAATTTCGTGTAATAATACTATTATATAAATCTTTTATACAATACAACGTAATCGCATACATAAATCCATAAATCTACGTAACGACCATTACCTAAATACTAGAAATAAAGTGAAACAAAATTACATAATAATCCGGAAGCTTTTGTGTTCATATGGTGTATACATGTATAATACATATGTACATGTGTATGAATACACAATTTCAGACTTATTCGTAAATATATTATTTTTAAGATGAGTTATAAATGTAGAATCTATTTAAAATTAAAATTTCCAACATCAAATTTATCCCCCGCTGTGTAGACAAGTGCATCTTGACGATAAGATTCTTGACGACAGCTGCAATTATTCGCGATTACCCTTAGTTTTCTTTTGTCCGCCGTGCTCCTTTTAATACAAAATGTTAATAAAAAAAAAGTTTATTTGAAGCAATCAATCCTCTTGCATTTGGAAAATAACAGACTTAGTAGCTTATACCAGGTGTGTCGGTAATTCCTTTCCGGTTTTTCCGGCAGATGT
>LR737405.1:2927924-2951543 GCA_902655005.2 Marronus borbonicus
TTTTCTTTAGCGAAAAAACCGGAAAAGAATTACCGACACACCTGGTAGTAGATACAAAACGAAACTCGAACTCGAACTTCGTATATTACCATTAGGTATCGTTTATTTACATTTGTGCACGGTTCAAATTGTGTAAAACCGACCATTTTTTTCATTATTATGAAACCTGACCGGTCGCTTTCGTTGTGTTGTAATTCCGCTTTAATTGGCGCATATAAATTAGTGCACTTTCAAAATCTCAAACGTTGAGTGTTAGAGAGACGACGTTACGATAGCACAATGTTAGGTGAATCTATTTACAAAAAAATTCGGTGGATTGCTAATTAAAGAAATGTTGGCCCGGACGTACTAGCAAACATTACAAATCCGTTGCATGTTATGCAATATCTGTGTATTTTCTGTGAATCGAAATGATTAAAGAATATACGTTAAAAGTTATATTCTACTATAATACCACTATTATAAACTAATCTGTTAAAGCATTAGAGCTTATATCAAAACCCATATAAACATTATTACATTAGATGACAATTAATGTTATTTGGGTTGCCTACCGAGACTGCCTAAAACCTCTACTATTTTATTCAAAATGAGGCTGTGAACACCATTGACATAAATTGACAGGGACGAAAAATCATTTATTTAGTTTCCATCTAATTCTTTAAAAATCTTATTTTTAGAAATAAGTTAAAATAAAAAAAAAAGATCAGAGAAATAATAGAGATCGAATACCTCTGATTTTCAAAAATTTCTTTTAAAAGCTACGTTAAATTGCACCTTTTCAGCATTTTCGCTTTTACAAAATCACACAAGTGCTTTTTTCTAAAGGCGAAAGTAACCATATATCATTGTCATTGGTATCGCAATTCTTTTTGCTACCGAAACTCAACATATTGCCTTCATTTCAGATCTCTCAGAATGTCAGTTGATGCAAGTTCCGGATGCAGTCTACCACCTGATGCGACATACAGAACTCAAATCCTGTGATCTTAGCGGTAACGTGATCACGAAGATACCACCCAAGTTCGCCGTCAAATTCAGCCTTATTACGGCCCTCAACCTGTCGCACAATCAAATGTCCAAACTGCCAGACGAAATCGCTGATTTGGCATCGCTACTCAGGCTGGACATCTCACACAATACCTTCATTGCGTTACCAAATGCTGTGTACAAAATTCCAAAGCTAGAATATCTGAATGCTAGTGATAATCACATTGTTGGTAAGTGCTTATTTTTCTCGTCGAAATCTAATTACATATGAAAAAAATTGCAAAATACCGAGACATTGTTTAAAACAAGAAATAAATATAATTAAATCTGTTAGGTAGGTCTTGGTTTCCGGATTGAAACTAACTAGTTGTCGTACCTTTTGCCGACATGTCGTTCTAACATTTATGGGACACCTTCAGAGAGTCAGGGACTATTCTGTTTCGAAGGAGTTTATATAGGGCTTGTTATGGATCAAGATGTCCCATAAGAGTAAGGACGAAACACTGGCAAAAGCTACGACAACGACGCGGTCCCAACCCGAAAACCAAGAGTATAAAAATATGATAAAGATTTTCCAATTTTCTTTTTTTTCAGACGTAGAAGTCGACAGATTAGGAGCAGCACCATCCTTACTAACAGTGGATCTACGTAATAATCCACTGACAGCCAGATGTCATGGTCAACTAGCCGAGATTTCGCATATAGAAATTTCGCTGTCGCCTAGGCAAAGGGAAGACTGGGAAGATCTTACCATATAGCTCTATATTTAACTTAATTTTCTCACTGCCAGTGGTTGGTAATTAAAAAACTATTTGTAAAGTGTTCTTATCTGACAACATTTGGCAGCACTGCAATTTTATAGCAATCGCGCCTCCTAAAGATGCAATTTTGTTGTTACTATTACGTCATCACAGTTCATTTTAAGAGTACGTTGAATATTGTTTTGTAAACATACAGTTTTTAATTCCAGCCTTCAAGGTAGCTAATATTTACATGTCCCAAAGGGTGATAGTCTCTTTATAATATATAAAAAGCCTGATGTGCAGTTTTAGTAAATTAATTTTTAATATATAAATTATAAATAATATTTGTATTTTTATAAAATTGATATTAGTTTGTAAGGATCTCTGTATCTGTATACGAGGTGCGACAATTTAATTTTTATAAGTAACTGTAAATGCTAACTAAAGCATCTTGACTAGTTTAGATACAACTTTAGACTGTTTCATTCATTGTTATATCGTAACATGAATACGGGAAAAAAAATCGCAACTGAACGATACAAGCAATATAAGACAAATTTTCAGAAATTAAATTGTCGTACCTTGAACATTGACAGTTTACTATGAACAATAATACTAATATAACCAAGGAAAGGGCATTTTAGGGGAAAAATACGTCTTAATCGGATGTACTACAAAAATGATTTCCTAAAATGTCATGTTAATTTTCTTATCTGATTCAGTATTTATTGTGTACTTATTTGTTTATTTGATAATTGATCTAAACAAATTATTTGTAAGAACAGTTTTCTTCACTCATTACTATGTATTTATGTATCTATAATAATTGGAATTTTCATGGGTTTCAAATTTTGCATATTATAAACGAAGATACTCAAAATATCTGTATATTAATGATTATAAACACAATGAAAACGATGTGATATAGTGATATATATAATACATATTCCTACTATAAAGAAAAACTGTTCGACACTTTTTTAGGGAAATGTGTGTAATATATTTTTGTCTGACTTCAAGCATTTAACAGTTATTACCTTGGCTTAGACATCTAGTCATTTTGTGATCATGGACATAGAGATAAGCAAACGATCTTGTTTTCCATGTACTTTTCACAGTGAAATAAATTAATAAGGTTTGTACAACGTTCTTTTTGTATTTCCTCTCAGCGACAAATATAGATAAGAATAAAAAGCACTAAAAAGTTACTAACCCCGGTTCTATATTACTTGAAGATTAGTGAGCATATTTGTTGACAATGCTTAACTCAGTGACGCTCGATTTTCTTGCTATTTTAATTCAAATTATAGACAATCTCCATTAATAATGGTTTGGTATCGTATCGATAAATTTTTTTGTTTTTCACTGAATAATCGATTAGGTAATATTTGACCTATAAAGTTGCTCCTCCAGAAGTGTCAAATCCTCTAACCACAAATTGAATGGGTCGATAAAGTGTGGTTAAAATAAAATTTCTACTCAAATTAAATTAGGAATGGCATTAGGTTTGCGTACGTTCAGAAATAAGTTTGCGAATTTCGGTTCCTATATTATTCCAAGATACCACATTCTCGCAACTGATACTTGTAAAGATTTAACTACCTTCTCGGAAAGGTTAGAACAGCAGGTAATGCAAAATAAATAACAAAGTATTACGTAATGCACCTACAGAAATTTGAATATTTTTTTTATTAATTGTCGCTTGATGCTTATACCGATATTGATACAGGAATTTGTTCTATTGCATACTTTTGGGTACCATAACCTATAAATCTAAAAGTATATCTTGCTTAAAGTAGGATGTCTTAATTGTCAAGAAAGCTTCACATTGTTTATAATATAAATTTCATTTTTTAGCTAAAAATCAGGAGGATAGCTTCCTGCTCTAGTAACGTTTATAAACATAACTACAAGTGTACTCAAGAAAACGATTATATCGAAGATACTCCAAATTTAGGGAATGAGCCGTTACTGACAGATACTGTTGATAAAATATTAATATCAACGTACAATTTTGACAAGCTTCAAAATGATTTAGATAAATGGTATTATCTAAGTAACATTATTTTTTCATCTTATTTTATTTGCAATATTTCAGCTGTTCATCGAATGTAAAATGTAGCACAGGCGCAGAGCCATCGAATGAATGTTTAGTTTCCTCAAAAACTAGTGCTCCTAGCGATAAACCTAGTCCAGAAAAATTAGCCCACATTTACCATGTCTTAAGTGAGACTTTGCCGAAATTGTTCATACAAGTAATGGACTATAGCATTTACGATAACAACTTGATTTTTGAAAATAATATACGAGGAACAAGGACTGTAGGACTGTACAATTACATTAAACAAGTATCACTTCTACGGACTGTAGGACATTTAAAGTATGCATATGTTAAAATGGAAATTTTGAAGATCACACAGAACCCGGAAGATTCATCTGTTAAAGTTAGATGGCGTATCCGGGGAATATCTGGTTTAAAGGTGATGGTGATGTTTTGGAGATACAGGCTTTGGAATTTAAAGGACTTTTTTGATAGAACAGAATCGTAAGTCTATTATTACCTATAAACAAGCCAAAAGTAAATTATACAATGCGTTTATAGATGGTTTGATGGGTTCTCTACCTTCTACGTTAATGGCGAGGGGAAAATCTACAAACATGTAGCAGATAAGGTAAGCACATAGATGTATTACATCGAATTATGTGTAACTTTTCATATTCTCTCATAGATGATGCCAGATTCCGATAGGGAAGTGATTAAACCATCACCGATTGATACCGCAAAGCTAGCTCTAATTGTAGGAATAATTCCAAGGTTTTCTGATCTAAATTCCATGCTATAAATGAAAATAAAAAAAAATGAACGAGCGAAAACGACGTTCTTGCATTTTTGTTAACTAGTATTAATTTATTTTCATTAAGTTAAGTATTACTACGAATTGTTCCCATCTCTATAGCTAGTTCACGCGAAAGTAGAAGAAGTGCATGCATACAACAAGATGCCTCTCACCTATTTCTCACTCTTTTACGTAAACTATCATTTTTATTATGATTTCTTTGAATTCCAAAAAAAGAAACTTTGTATTTGTTGTTGTAATATATTATGTTTCGAAAAGCATCGTTATTGTGTTTTATTTTTAATTATAGGGATTGTATCTTATCAGAGTACTATATAAATTATATGTAATATCAATTATATCTATAACAAATTCAATGTTGGATGGAAGAAAAGAAATTCTCGTGTAATTAGGAGAATCTTAAGTACATAATTCATAAAATAAATAGAAAGTGGTAGGCTTATTTTGAATTTACCAAATTTTTCTTTTATTCAAATTCAAATTTTTTGCGCTCAAATATATTGACTAATATGAATTAATAATGCATGCGCCTGTTCACCAAAAAGGTGTTGTCAATATTGAACAAATTTCCTAAAATGTACCTATCCTATCCTTTTATTCTATCGATATTAACACCTTTCATGTATTATAGGCTGCATAAATAAGGTTGACCTTTGATAATTTAAATTGTTTTTTTTTTTTATTTAACCAAGGAGTATGAACTCACGCAACGGGGCCCACTATAGACAATATGCTGCCTTGGGCAGAAGGGAGGTTCTCAATGATATCTGGGAAATGGGAGAAAATTAACAATATCATTTATTTTTATTTAAAAAAATAATTTTATATAGCAATTTATATCATTAATAAACGAACAATTTTTTGTATTATAATCCATAATGCTCCTTCAAAAGACGGTATTACCAGTAAAAAATGAAATTTTTTTTTCTAATTTTTATCTGCAAATTTTTTGATTATTTCTCGTAAATCTAATTTCGTGTTCAATGGCTAGCATAGCCAAACCATTCAGACAAAGTGGTAATATGCGTAATGCAATACTAAGACTCGGTGCAAGCTTCAATTTAGCGTTAAATGTTAGCACTTCGAACGGGCTTTTTTTCCTGTTAAGAGTTATCCCATTCAAATCGAATGAATCTCCACGAGTTAAAATACTTTATAAATCTTTACAATGTGATATTTACATATGTCATAAAGGAATTCGAAATACATATTGTGGTCGCTTAAAAGTTTGAGCCGGGACTCTAAGGCATTGATTGCTTGATCTATTGTAAAGAAAAAAAATCTATTTTATAATTTTGTTTAGCATCTTTTATTAGTTGGTCTTTACTTTCATAAAAGAAATGAGTTTACTTTCTTTTAACTTTATGCCGTGGTAAGGTTGATTCGAAATTACCCTCCACACCGATTTCGAAGGCCAATTCCGTCGCATCGATAATAATTTGATTAAAGTAGTCATCCGTTCCAAGATTCCTGAAAGAAATTTTGCAGTTTTTTTTTATAAGATTTGTGACTAAAAATAGTTCACAATTTTTAAATTGTATAAATTTGTTAATAGGATTAATATGATTTAAATTACAACTAAACATAAAAAATTTAAATGGTTTGAGGCGACATAGCAAACCAGATGCTTCAACTCTTACTGAGAATATCTGAATTTTGATAAATGATTAGCAAAGTAACGTAAACACCTCTAATTTGAAATCTGAAAGGTTTGATAGCATCTATCCTACTTTCCCACCTATTATCACTTAAGGGCTTTAAAGCTAAGATTGTGACATGTCTCAAAAGTATTCCTCACCCCAGAGTAAAAAGATGAAAACAAACATATATTTTGTACAATGCTAAACAAATTGGCAGCTTGTAAGGATGATTTGGCCATGTCATTTGCTACAAAATTTAGCGAGCGGTCAAACTTGTGTTCTTTAGTATAATTTTATGTTATGGAACACTTGTCTCCGAATATTTTTTGATTGAAAGCTTTTTTTCTCGAAATTACTTAGGAAATGAATTTATTTTCGTCAACGCTTTAGGCGAACACGCTGTATTATTTAATATTGAAACCACATGTACAAATATTTAAACAAGAAAATATCTGCTATTAAATCAAAATTCTCAATTTTATAAGCGTTATGCATAAACATGCATTAAATTTAAAAACTGTACATTTTAATTTGTATCACTAAAAATTCATCGTGTTAAGAAGCTTAAGCGAGAAGGGATTCAACATTAATGAAAAAAATCAACTCATAGAATATTCAAAATTATTTAACTAAATAAATTATTATCACAGATCATATATTCCCAGGTGATTGGTTATTGTTGGTGCTATTTACTGATAATTCATTTCTTCTTCTATTCGAACCTAAAAAAAATTATTAAATTAGCATAAGTTTTCTGGAACGATGTTCATTATTAGAAATTACATCTCTATTACGACTCTTTTTTTCTTGTTTAACCAGTTAAAGATTGCATAGTATTAATCATATATACAGAGTGTAATATAGTAAGAGACGAACTTGGGAGTAATTCAAAGGATGAGAAGAGTTCGAACAGAACAGCTAGCTCGAAATTTAAATTATTTTCAACGTAATTGAATTTTTGCAAATTTCATTTCAATATTAATAATAAAAAAGGCGCCCCTGTGCAGTGCGTAATCTGCCTAATAGCACGGCCCAGTTCTGCCCTGATAGTTGTCGCCAGAGTGCAATTGGTTGAATATTTGGCATGACGCTAATGAACTTTATTCTAGTTTTGCTCTGGAGGACTCGCTCCCAAAATTTGCCCCCTAATAAACATTGTGCATTCAAATTTAATTAGTTCATTTTACGCTATACTTACTCATAAGAATTTTCTCTAGACTATGAATAGGCGATTCGAATAAGACGCACAAGATAAATCCAGCCACAAAGGTAAAAATTAAATGACCTACAGCTAACTTTGCCTACAATACAATTAAAATAGTTATTAGACCTAACAATATAGCGGCGTATTAAAAAACTATTATTAACTTACTAAACTATATACACTCATATACAGAGGGTTGCGTAAACTCCCGCGTGAATGCAGCTCAATTATTCCATTCACCAAATAAGCGCAATACGTTAATCTGCTGAGCGGTACGAATACTTTCCAGGAAAGGAACCTATTTATCAATCCTGCAATAATAGAAATTAAGATGTACACTGCCGTTCAGAGAAGTTGGGTCAGTTGGTAAAAAAACATGAAAAGGTTACAGAAACAAACGAAACTAAAAACAAAATGCAATTTTATTGTATGTACAAGTAAAAAAGACGAAAATAAATAAATAAAAAGTTATTCTGGCCTAATATAACATACTCAACATTATTTTTTTTTTTCATCGAAAAGGAGGTTTCCTTTGCTGTTATTCACCGCTCGAACTATTCTAGGCATTCTTTCGATAAGTTTTGTTAAAACGGATTGTGGAATATTAATCCATTCATGTTGCAACATCCATCCATGTGTTTCCAATCATCTAACGACCAATCTAGATGAGAACGAGCCCACTGTAGCCGTTTTGCTCTGTTGCCCCGACGTAATAAGGGTTTTCGAATAACAATGCGTCCATGAAAGTCCGCTTGTTGAAGTCGACGTTTTACCGTACTCGCCGAAAATTGTTCTTCACGACCGCGATTGACTTCGGCTGCTATTTGTGGCGCTGTTAGTTTTCTATTGCGTTTGCTTAATAATACAATTCTCAAATCTTCAGCTTTTGTTGTTTTCCTAGATGCTCCAGGACGAACACGATTTTCTATAGTTGCAGTTGTCCGATATCGCTTTATGATGTCATTTACTGTTGAACTTCTCATATTTATTTTTTCAGCAATTTGTCGCCCGAATATCCTTCTTCAAAGAGCGTAATAATGCGTGAACGTTTTTCTACACTGGTAAGCTTGCCACCTGCCATTTTGAAGTAAATTTTCTTAAAACTTTCGCGCAAAAACGACAGATGCACACCAACACACGTTTAACAGTAAAATGAAGCAAATTTATATCTTTACGCCCGTGATAAATAAACAAGAATGATACTGCGATACATTTCCTAAATGTATGGTTCGTTAATAATCCCCAAACGACCCGTTTCAAAAGATCGGTACTTCCGAGAAATGCTTGGAATGATAATAAAAGGGACTTTATTGTGGTCGTCGCAATATTTCTACTTTACATAATCATTTATGGCTTTAATCCCTTAGAAAGGAGTGTATGCTTAATATTTTTCTAATTTTATGTATTAATAATTGTATACAGTGTGACATAATAGATTTTTATTGTATGACCGAAGTTCACTGAACGGCAGTGTAGATGGGAGTAAATTGAATATAATTTTTTATCTAGATACCTCCATTTCCTGTCAAGCACATCGTTAGGATCCACCCAATAAAAATACACCACGCTGCGCTACTGAACGTTGAATAAACTGTGCTCTCGATTAAATCATATTGATGGCCAGGTTCGTAGAAAATGGATATGGAAAACATGGACGCTACACCAGTGAGGATACCTAATAGCCAACCGCACCATTTAACATATCTTGGAATTTTGCAGCTGGAATTGGAAAAAAATTAATAAAAATTCTTTTAATGCGCTGAATGACATAATTACCTAGAATTATGCAATTTATACACTATATAACCATAAACCACCCCTATACAATAAGAACTTGCCCGGATGTCGGTTTTGATATAGATATTTGTGAAATAAGGATTTGAATTCAAATCCACAACTTCTCTGCAACAAAAAAATTATGTTATTGCCAATAAATCACAAAACTAACTATAAATTTCGTAGATTTCTCCAATTTCTTAACTCAGGTTTCTTAAAATACTTACGCCGGATAAAACATAAACGTTGGATCGGCTTTCTTCACGTAAGTCTCAATAGCATGCGCGGCAAGTGTTAGCAAAGTAAGGATGGCCAAGCATATCTTTCCAAAATTCTTAAATTTCCATAGAAACAACACGATTACAGCTGAAATGATGAACATGTGCGTATCTACCGCCAAAAACCAAGATTGAAACATGCACACATGGTCCGTATTTACATAGTTATTGATGTACAACACGTTAGCCCACCAGGAATTTAAACATCTTTCCTTTTCTTTAGACATGAGCGAGTTCCATAGAGGTCCGTTGCCGAGACGAAACAAGAATGTACAATACAGACCTATAACTACGATATAAGACGGAGTTAATCTAAAATAAAATCATTAGATGTTAAAGGAATCATGGTTTTCCCCATGATGGTCTACCTGATATATCGACCAATGTAGATTATCAACAAGTTGACTTTGCCTTTCCGTTTGTCCAATTCTTGAATTAGGATACGGCAGAGTAAAAATCCCCCCAAAAAGAGGAACGTATCGACCAGTAGTGGGTTGTTAAAAAATATCGCATTTTGGACTTGAGTTCTAGCCTACAAATGTTGTGTTTTAAATTTAATGGAAACTTCTACTGGATACTGTACATATGTAAAAACGTAAATACGCAAACAACGGGAGTACTTTTGCAAATTAATAAAATTGATAAAAAATAAAGTTAGGCGAACTTACACAGTAAACATAATGGTGTGCGTCATACATTTCTCCTGTGTCTAAAAATCTTTAGGAAACAGTTTGATGCTCTCTTTTTACAAATATGCGAAATATGTTTTAAAATGAAAGGAGTTCGTCTTCTCTTGAATTATACTTATTTTAATATTACCATATTTATTAGATGGACACTTAATTTTTTAGATCTCTTCTTATTGGCAAGGAAAGTATCCGAAGTGTAAATCACCGATTGTGATGAAACCTTATCCGTTTGTAGACCCCATCGGGTGTTGCTCAATTGCACTATTTAGGGCGTAGTTCAAGAGCAGGTTGCACCCTCTGTCGCCGATGAGCAGCATCCCTGGAGTCGATAAATTGATAAAGTTTCATCACAATTGGTGATCTACGCTTCGAATACCTTCTTTGTAAGTCTATTTAGTTGGTCTTGAGGTAAGTACGTGGGTAAAATATCTAAATGTTTTCCTACAAATATATTTTTCAAACAAATTAAATTCATTAAATGAATAATTTTTATTGATTGGGGTTTGTTTCTACGACGGTTGTCTTTTTCATATTTCAAAGTATTCTTCACAAAAAATGATACAATTTTTTATTCTTTCAAATCAGCTACTAAAGCAGTTATGCATCATCAGTTGACACAGTCAACATTTCTATTTTAAAGGCATTCGGATAACTGGAAGCATTGACCACACAGACCAATCTTGATTCCAGGAAAAGAAAAGTGGTTGAGGCTAAGGACTGTAGGGAGGACGATCTCATAACTCAATACTTTGCTACTCTGAAAACTCAATAGTCTTTTGAACTCTACGTGATCTCGCAAATTAAGACAAAATTGTGACCAGAAACGGATTACTGGTTTCTCTTCAAACAACGGATTGACGTTTGGCTTCCGGTCCATACGAATAAATCCATGATTCGTCACCATAAACATGTTTTAAACATCCGTTGCTGAAGCGGCTCAAAGTTTTTCGAGACCAAGTAACCCGACCTGCGTTTTGTTCTTTAGTTAGAAAATGTAGGATCTAACGGGAAACTAACTATCTCCAGCCCAATTCATCACTTCAGATTTTTCTGAATTGAGGTCTTTGAAATGTTTAAGGATATTTCAATCTCACGATATGTCGCTTTTGTAGATCTTCCTTGATCAATTGAGGCATAGCTGCGATGTCTTTTTGAGTGACCCCGCGAAAATATAAATATTTTCGGTTCAATTCCATTTTTCTAATGATTTGTCAGTTTAAAAAATTTGCTGTGGCTAAATCAGTTGCCGTACTTTGATAAAGTTTTGGATTAAGTTGACAGGCGACGTTTCATTATGGCGTTTTTACACGGCCATATGCAAAACTAAAAAGACAGCCCTCGTATACACGAAAAAGTCCTGTTTCTATTGACTACATATTTTCTATACATCTTTTTTGGTTTCCATTATCATCAAAGCACGCACAAGGCTGACATCGTATTGTACATATAAAATTATTGGCTATTAGATTAAAATATAGGTATGAACTAAGTAAACTTAATTTACGACTTACAAGAAAAGTAAAACTCGTAAAAAAGATTTACGATCGCTTAAACAATTCCAAGAAAAAGGACCTTGATAAGTATGAAGTAATTATAAGTAAATATGAAAGAGTGACTTGACTTTATTTACCACGTTATTAATTTAAAAAAAAATAGTAATAAATAAATATTTAATTACAATCGATAAGTCTCGCCATATACTGAATATATATTTTCTCTGGCAATATTTATTTTGTAATTAGAAAATATTTACCAAATTAATTAATCTGTTCAGTAGTTCCTTTTTACATATTTTATCTTAACCATATCATAACTGAAATCATTCACGTCATTCTTTTAAGCATTTCTAAATTGTCACTTATTAATAGCTACACATGAAATTAATTTTAGTACCACTTACTTGCTCATAAAATTCAGAATTCATAATAGGTCCGCTAATAGCGAACAGTAACGTATGTCCGGGAACAATCAATGCCATAAAGAGAAATTTTAGACCAGAGACGCATCCTAGATCATCCTCGGTTTTTCGCTTAACTTGAAGTACCTTACTAACGTTTCTAGCTATCGAAAAAGCGATAATAATCTTATGTAACACGCTGCCATTCTTCGAAGGTGATTCCAAAGTATAAATCGATGATTTTTCCTTATAATATAAACTTACTAAATGGTAAATGGTAGCTAATACGACCCAGAAAAGGTATATTGAAAGTATGGTACTGAAAAACGTAAAATTCCATAAGATTGGTTAAAAAAAAACAAAATACAAAGTTTAAAAAATTACCCGTAAGCAATTTCTCCAGAACTTAGTTCTAATTCTTGCTCAGATTGGCAATCCAATCCCGAAACGCTAACGTTTACGGTATTTCCCGGAAAAAGCGTATTGAACAGCGAATTGAAGAAAATTGAAACTTCTTTTGGTGAACACGTTGATGGTACACATATTGCCCAATGCAAAGTATTGCTGAAGGTGGTGCGAAAAACCTGAAAAATATACATAGGAAGAACAAGTAGCAGCATTTTTAATTTTGATTAATAAGCAATTAAAAAGCAACTGAATAATGCGTTATAGAAACAATTCGAATTTTAGTATTCTTTTTGATGGAATGTACCCTATATTTTGTAAAATGTTGAAATATCATTTAATTTGGGTTCATCAAAGGAGATATTTTTAGAAAATAGATTTTTATTGATAACAATTGATTGTTATCTAAAAAAAAACAAAATTTTTTAGTCGAATATCTATTTTTTGAGCTAGGTTTTTTGAGCATACTGTATAAATATTTGATACATACTTGACAATTATTACAAATACTACAATGTGTTATTAATAAGAATATTAAGACTGATTCACATCAGTAATCCCAAATCAAAGATATCGATGATTATAAAGAATCGAATTGAAATTGCAATAATTGCAATAATTATTCCAAAAATCTATGATATACACGACACTAAGAATATTTGTATTTTATTTTTCTTTAATTAAGTTGAAAGCGTTCTGAGAAAGAGTTTAATCGGAAATATTTATCATTATATTTATTATGTCTAACAGCACAATAAAATCTTCAATTTTGCAACAGAAACTATTTTCAACAAATAAACACGCGGAGAATATCTTATAAACATATTTTTCGCGCTTCCAAATGATATAGTCTATTAACACTTTAATACACTCGAAAGGAACATTATTGATATAATAATATTAGAATGAACAAAGAAAATTAAAAACAAAACATAACATATTTTTTATTATTCATTTTAGAACGCCTTTAAAATAAAAGCTCATTTTGTTATACATGTTTGAAATTAAAAAAAAATACGTTAGATAAAAGATCGAAAGTTGCTTTGAAAAAGTGTTTTTAGTTTAACTCCGGAAGGCTAAATAAAGTAAAAGAAGAAAATGAGCTTTCTTCTTTTTTTCTTTAATCATGGGCGTCACTTGTCACAGGTCTATTATTTCACAATTATTATTTTTGAAACGACTATCTTTTGAAGGCTTTCTGACATTAATGTTGTGCAACTTTAAATAATGGTGTTTTCAAACTTAGGTAAAAAAGTGATCTCTTGCAGACCGTGGGCAAGTATTATATGTAGTTGCCGTGGGTCTGCAAGAGCAGTTTTTTAACGAGGTTTGAATGCAATTTTTTGCTAGCTAGTCCCATTTATTTAATTAATTTCCAAAATTGTCTGTCGAATGTTCTAATATCATTTGTCAATAGTGTCACATCTGATCACATCTAACATGTACGGTTAACTCAAAATGGGAAGTACACTACCGTTCATATATTTGGGGACGAAGAAAAACTCCGAAAAATAAGCAAAATTGAAATATTGACAATTGATTGTGTTTTATATGAAAGAGTATACATTTCTATATGCATGAACATAATTTACAACAGTATTCTCTTCTATCCCATCAAATTTATAACGCATTAACGCATTAAAGTTATAAACGTAAACTTGAAAATATTGTCGAATATTTCCACAAAGGAATAATGTGAGATTCATAGAACACTTAGTACAACAAACAAAGCAGATATCGTCTTATATTTAAAATAAAATCGATCTTGATAGTAGTTTAGTTTAAATTTAACTATCGTAATAAACGGGTGGTGCTGAAATGGCAAAACGAAAAGAAATTTCCATCGAAACGCGTTCTGCTATTATTACTTTACGTAATGAAAGATACTCAATGGCAGTTATTACGAAAAAATTAAAAATATCAAAAATTGTGTATTTACAACATTAAAACGGGTGGCGGAAACGAGTTCTTGGGCTGATCAGAAACGTTCTGGACGCAAAAAGAAGACAACAGCTGCTGAGGATCAGATCATGATTCTTATTTCAAAAAGAAACAGATTCCTAACGGCTCCGGAAATAACGCAGCAAGTCAATGTTTCACGAAGAAATCCTATTTCGCATTCGACCGTGAAACGAAGATTAATTGCGGCAGGCTTAAAGGGACGAGTAGCTGCCAGAAAACCGCTTTTGAAAGTTCAAAATAAAACAAAAAGATTGCAGTGGGCACAAGAACACAGACACTGGACATTCGAACAGTGATGCAACGTGTGGTTGACAGATGAGTCCAAATTTGAAACATTTGGCTCCAAACGGAGGACGTTTGTTAGGCGACAGGTTGGTGAAAGAGTTAGTGAACAGTGTATTTTACCTACAGTGAAGCACGGTGGAGGTAACGTAATGGTTTGGGGCTGTTTTGCGGGAACAGCTGTAGGTGATTTAGTAAGAATACGGGGAATACTTCGTAAAGAGGGCTATCTCAAAATATTACAAGAGAATGCTGTACCAAGTGGGGAACGATTACGAGGTCGAAACTTTACGTTTCAAGAGGATAACGACCCTAAGCATTCTTCTCGCATATGCAGAAATTATCTAGCATCTCTGGAAGAAGAAGATCGTTTAAAAAGAATGATTTGGCCACCTCAGTCTCCTGACCTGTTGCCTAACGAATTAATATGAGATGAACTGGACAGAAGAATTCGCCAAAAAGGAGTGATTAGTTCACAAGATTTATGGAGAAAACTCCAGTAAGCATGGACCAAGATCTCAGCAACATTTTTGAAATCTTTAATTCTAAGAATGCCACGAATATGTACCGCAGAAATTAAGTCAAAGGGTGGACATATAGACGAAAAATCCGTATAGACCTAATTATAATTAGTACAACATTTCTTTTTGGAATATTTTTAGTTTTGTATAGTATACTCAATGTACAGAAGTAAATTAAATTACAAATAACTTTTTGTTTTTATTCGAATTAAAAAAAAACTGTATTTTTTAATCGTCCCCAAATATATAAACGGTAGTATACATATGTCATCAGTATTAGCTGAGCGAACAAAATCTGCCAGTGGCGTTGGTAATTTAGGCAAATTGAAGAGCCTAAAAGAGTAAAAACAAAACGAAAATAGTTTCATCAATGAAAAATAATAGATTATTGCTATATTGTTTAGGATCATTCCAAAGTAATAATAAAGGTATGTATTTATTTCTTCACGATATTACACAGTATAGACATTTAATGGAATAACAAATATACATATAACAGACAGCTTGGCACGCTACTGGTATTGTTCCACTCCTATTTTTCGAATGATTTACATTTATAAAATATACTGTTTGCTTTACGATGTTTTCATATTCTAAATACAATTTTGTGTACGAATACAGCATATATGACGACTTTATTACAGAGTGTTAAATATTTTCCTATTTTAAGAAGTCCGTGAATCTAAAACTTTAATAAGCGAATTATTTTGTAAGTTTGGTGAGGATTTCAAATACTCTGCTCTGCGACAAGAACTTAGAATCGTTTGGAACGAAATTTTGATTATAAATTGTGCAGGGCTCGAACAGCAAGCTAACAATTCCTGGAATTTGTAATTCTATGTAGAATTGTATCGGACTCCGCGCACTCGTTCTAGAATTGCTCAGAACTGTGTGTTCGAACAAACCTAGAATGAAACTTACCCCAAATGAGGTATAGAAGGTTTAACTGTTTAACCGGCTAGGAAAAGGTATTTCTACAAAAATTTTGTTTTTAAAATTACGACTAGCTCACTCACATCACATTACCTTGCGAAAGCTTAGTTATGATTATCCACTATTTTTTTCTGAAGGTAAATGATATGCGCCTCCGTAAACATAATTACGTGGTTTTTATATTCGTCGATTTACCAAACACTTGTCCAATCAATTCGTGTAATACTAATATTGATTTTATAGAACATTAGTCATGAAAAAAACCACTTATTGATTATACTTAGTAATTAGAAAGGCTTCTAAAATTATATTTCCTAGAATTTTTAAATAACAATGTGTGCTTATTATTTTTTTTTCGATAAAATTAATACTTATATAAGGGGACATCTCTGTTTATTTTAATTATAGAAGCAAATTCATGCGTAATATTTGTTTTATTTTAGGCGCTTTAATAAGTAAGAACGTAATTGATTATTTGCCCAAGATACATGTAAAATTTATGAAAGTAGGTGCAGTAGCACTCGCTGCTGTTTGAAAGCAAGACTTTGGTGGCAGTCGTCTTTTAAGGTACATTTAATTATCATCCCTCTGGACCCATATTGTTTGTCTTTTAATATGTGTATTATACTAAGAAATTTAATAAATATGTTTTTCAAAGCCAAAACTACTAACTTAAATCATCAGCGGAATTTTAAAGATGCTAAATGGGTAACATTTTACTTATAGAAATAATATATGATTGTACAGTCTGTTTGATTTTATGTAGCTTCCACAGCAGATATGCAGACGATACAATTATACTAGGTACTAGCAATGATGAGAATGTTGCACATAAGATGCTAGATCGAATGTACAGCTGGTGTTGTTCAAACGGACTCTCGCTAAATTTTGGTAGAAATAAGTACATTCTATTTCACACTATTCAAAAGAAAATTAACTTCTATCCAAATTTACAGATTACAAATTATAATACTGAACGTACGTTTTGATAGCTAACCTATCATCTTCAGCAGCAATACTGAACTGTTCACTATTACTGCTGAAGATGATAGCTTAGCTATCGAAACGTTCGTGCAGTATCAGTGAAGTGTTTGTGGTAAGGGGTAATAGTGAAGTGTTTCAGTGTTCCGGTGTCACAGTATTCGAGTACGTGATTTAGATCAAGCAAAAAATTTAAAAACATAGTTCTTTCGAATTTATTTTATTATGGTCCCAAGAGCACGAATTAGTTTTGGACAATATTATTTGGACAAATGAAGACAAATTTACAATAAGACTCGTTGTGGAGGTGCTCGAATTGGCGTTTGCATTCCCATCA
This sequence comes from Marronus borbonicus, assembly GCA_902655005.2. NCBI lineage: Eukaryota > Metazoa > Arthropoda > Insecta > Coleoptera > Scarabaeidae > Marronus > Marronus borbonicus. The sequence goes on from LR737405.1 coordinate 2,945,421, forward strand.
CTAAAAACTACTTTGAATCCTGGTCAACTTTAACTTTATTTATCGATACATTTCGAGAACTTTTGGGTACTACTTTCATACACCATTTCACATAAAGTAGTACAAAGAAAGTTTATTGGACCAAATGAAGAGACTAAGTACGGTAGACTTAAATTATTAGAGACATCTTATTTAAAACAGTATTCCTTGTTGCCGTTCTTTTTCTTTATATGTTTTTTCTTGCATAAACTATGTGGTCATAATCGAAGCTAATTGTTAATAAATGGTTTTTTTATTCTCACCTCATTGATTTTTCCATTCTTGTTCCTGCTTAAAGCAAATATTTCAGCCATGCAATATTTGCCTCGAATAATCACGGATCTGTTTTGGGCATCATCGCTAACACCTATGGCGACGCATTCGTCAAAGTTACCCATTTGGTAGGTCTCGCCATATCTCATTCCGACCGGGAATTTCGGTGACGAATCCAACACTGTAAGATTGAATATTGAGATTTTCACTGCGCATAGCCACAAAGAAGTATTGCATACAATTTACATAAATTACTATTAGCACTTAAGACAAGAACACAAGTACGTAATGCAGTGGAACGTTGTCAACGTTTTTCCTTTTTTATTTCGGTTACCAGTAGAGTTTCGCAAATATTTGCTCTTCACTTTGACATATTGTAGGCAATAAAACTATTACCGCTTTTATAACTGAGCGTCATAATTTGTTTATTTTGATTTTTTGTCGACACAGGAGATGGAACTCATAATTGCGCAACCATTTGAAATCCACGAAGTAAAAGGCTTCCATGATCTATGATGAAAATGATATTGTCATTGTTTTAGAAGCTAGAAGCTTAAGTCAAGTTGTAGTTCTTAATTGTATAAAATAAAAATGACAGACAACTACATAGTTCTCAACAGTGACGGTGGTTCCTTTCCAATCTTGTAACTGTGTAACAGTTGACAATCATAAAATAGCACCCTATCCTATAGACTTTAATCTCTTGGTCACGCTAATTTTTGTTAATACACAAAGTTATCATAAAATAAAGGATATATATTTATACTTATTATACAACTTCAACAAATTAAGCCAACAACAAAAATCAATAGAAACTGAATTTCTTGAATAATAGGTTTTCTTACTTACACAGTTTACCGCGACTGTACAATATCTATGATAATATATAAGCACCAACCTTTCTTCCGAAGTATACAATATTTCGGGCTGAATTGCAGCAATTCGTTAATACTGTCTTTTAATTCTTCCTTTGGTCGTATTCTAAACATTAAATTCTTTTAATAACCACGAACCTAAAAATCAGTTAGGTCCAGATCAGGCGATCTAGAGACCATGAATTTTCAACATCTCTGCTTAAAGCATGACCTTGAAAAACACCAGCTACCAAGTCTTTAACTGGTTGAGAAATTTACATCAAAATTGCATGAAAATTATGTTTTCGTTTGCATCCTCGTTTGGCAACTGTGTTGGCAGATCCATTTTTATACATGTAAAACACGTACTTTCGAGATTCCTATACCCCCTCCTATCTCTCTAACCCTAATTCGACAATTATTATGTGGTGAAATTTCCCGATGTTATCGGTAGTGGCTACCGTTTTTGGCCGCTCGGAACGATCATCGTCAACCAAACTTGTACGACGAAGTACGGTGAATGATGATGCAGAATTCCCAGCGTTCATCTCGGCTAACGTATTGCCTTTCAAATGCACGGATTTAATTACGGATTTGGATTGAAAAAATGATTATTAAATAACAACAATTTCAAAAGTATCTTTCAACGCAGGTCTAATACTTGAATAATTTTTCATGTTAAAGCTTGAAACTTTTCAGGCACAGACTATTCTCGTAATTCCACGATTTTCGCTGCTCTGAACATTTTAATTCAACCAAAAATGGAGACATTCATCAAAATTAATTATAAAATGTTCAAAGGATGGAAAAAAGATTATTATTTGTTGAAGAGCAAATTAGCAATTATATTCCATATTTAAACTAAATTATTTTACCTTAATAACATTTTCTATATATGTAATTTCTAATAGAAGATCCATAATGAGGTCTACGTTACGAACCCATTACCTATTAAGAAACTGCCATGCGATTATATAACAATAATTGCACAAAGGTCACGAAACACTTTTCGGTTTTAGTATAGTACGCGATGTCGTACACGTTAGACAGCCTAAATAAGGAACGTACTATACTTTTCTCGAATGTTAATGCTTATTACTTAATTGACAACGTCAGTTTTAGTTTGTCATAAATTATTTTCATCTTCGATGTTGTTTTCGCAATAAATTAACTCGAACATACGAATTTTACTGCTTATTTGCACACACCAGTATAATGACAATGTCTTGAAGACATTTTGCCTAATTTCTTAATTTAGGATTTTTTAACCCACTTCAACGCTCAGTTTTTGTGTCGTTTAATGTTGCAACGTACATCAAACTACTAAAACGCCAATACAACTATACGATGTGTTTTTTTGAAGACTATCGACAAACATTTCAGAATATGTGGCAGATATAATTAGTAGATGTATCATTTTGCTCTTTTTTTATTTAGGATCTTCATATTTTATCAAGTTAGGTCTATATCATGATTCGAACAATAAATTCAGGCTTAACAGGGAGCTGATGGCAGTAATTTTTAAATAATTTCATCATTTTTTAATAATAATAACAATCATTATTGCAGAAATATACCTATACAAATAAAGTAATTCACAAGGACAAATACATTACAAACATGTTAAAACACTAGTACAAATGTATAAAAGAAAATGACACAAGCATATTAAAATCGGTAATAATAAAAAGAAAATAAAACAACGTCTAATATTTCAATAAAAGAGGAGGTTATAAAAACATTTCAGAAGCCGGTGCAGAAAATTCGCAAGTGCTATACAGAGCCGTTGGTGCTAGATGTTCTTTCAGGTGATTTTTGAACGACTTAAAATTTGTTACGCTCCGTATTGATGCTGGCAAATTGTTAAATATTTGGAAGCACTATACATCACTTGGATCGCGTGTCATAACTATGCTTTAATGTAGGTTAGAATACGCGAAACAGAGCAAGCTATAAATATAGAGAGATTATCATAATTTTGAGTTGCTTGAATGCGTTGCTACCAGAATCTCGCAATATCAGCCAAGCAACCACTCTCACGACCTGTTTTTGGATGAACATCCACCAAAAGCCTTCGGTACTTAATTTCGTATCTCAGGAGTGTGTGAAAAGATGCAAAGTAATAAGTTTTTAATACATATGTATTTCAGATTTTAATCAACCATCTAAACTCATAGCCCAATCTCGCGACAGCTGCTCCAAGACTCTGTCAACATTTTAGCAGGATATGAAAATGGCACTCCAAGACTATTTAAATCGATTTCAGTGTTTTTCCAATTTGAAGAAAGTATAGCTGTCGTTTTATTGATATTTATATGTAACTTACTCTGCATGGCGCATCGTGTTAACATATTTAAGCATATCTAAGTTTTCTCAATGAGTGTCTGCGGATTCTTTTCTGTAAATAATATATTCGCGTTATATATAAATATTCGCTAGTCCAGTTATATAAAATAAACGCTTTTGTAAAATCAATAAATAAAGAAGTTGACATTCCAAAGGCAGTGTCGATACCTCTCGACTTCTGAAAACCACGTTGGAAGAAATATAAAATGACGCTCGTAGAAGAAAGAGAATAGTGTTTCAAGAGTTTCCTTACTTTACAACATTTAAGCGCTTGTAGAAATCTGCCCTCTAGAAACGACAAATTAAATATTTGCGTCAATTGAATAACAATTTATTCTTTTATTTGTTTAGCTAAATGACTGTGAAGTATAAGATTGACGAAACTTATGTACGCGCTATCTCAGTTCATTAAACGTTGCTGGCTCAAGGAAAAAGGAGTCGCTGCAAGAGGTTATGGCCGATACAATCCGAAATTAGAGTGTTCCACGCAATATCCTTTTTAATGATTGAATGCTAATCTCCTCTAAGTAACCATAATTGTGCTTTATCACTACTTTTCTGTTATCAACGGTTTTGTTCACGTTCTAATTAACAATTTTCCAGGCTGCTCTATTTATATTTTCTGAATTTTGAATTTAATTGGTAGTTACCTATCTATATGTTCGTTTAAAGCTATTGTATACAGTTTATTTACTTTACTAAATGTTTCTTTCTACCGTATACAAAGACTACCTAAGAGAGAGGAATGCTTCTTCAACTCCAATATCCGAGGCAGCACAATGGCGTCTGCTTGATGAGATATTTAGGAAAATGTGTATTGTAGCACAATTTCCTCATAAAAGAGTACCCACCAATGCATGTATGATGTAAGAATGTAGCATACATAGTTTTTTTTAAATATTATCCAACTTTGGTAATTATTACCATTAGGAAACAATATAGTACTAATGAAATGTCACTTAATTTTCAATTATAAACAATGCCGGCACACGAAAGCAAATTATTTAAATTTGTTTATTACTTATGGAGAACGCAATAAAGTGATGCGATACCTTTACTGCTTGGTGCCTACAAAAACAAACTCTTATTCCGCAAAAAATGTTCAATCATCAGCTCTTCTGGAAGTTTTGCCATTTAAAAACGCCAGGATTCGGATGATAATTGTGCTGATTAAAGAAACCATTGATTTCAGCGCGGCTTATCTTAAAGATTGGATACGCTGTGACGTATTCCAAAATAACGATTTCCATGTTTGTGTCATCAACAGTAAGTTAATGACTTGAAATTTTTACCTTGACAGACCCAAAGTTTTTAAAATCTTGTATTCCACTGTTTTTGATGAGTTTTTGTTATTGTGGATACCGAATAACAAAGGTATAGTATACTCTTTATTGCACTCCCTATAAATAATAAATTTTAATAATTTAAAGATGCCGGCATTGTTTATAATTGAAAACGTGATATTTCATCGATGCTAGATTGTTTCTTAATCAAGGTTGGATGATACCTGTGCTACAATACACATTTTCCGAAATATCTTGAAAAGTAACAAAGTTAACAACTATATTCAGTATAACCGGAAGTATCAAATTATTAAAAATATTTTGGTTCAATGTTTGAGTGTACTGCCAAGTTTTAAGAATATTCCACTGTATACTTTCTCATATATCGATCGATGTAGTTCCTGGTAACACCCTGTATACGAAAATCTTTTACGTAAGTAATGTCAATACTATAGTTCATGGCGAAACATTCGGTATTCATTAAAATTTCCTGACTTCTATTTATTTACTTTTTAAGATTGAGAAACTGTATGCATTGCTGAGTGCTTCTGGATAATTACAAAATTACATTAATTTCAATAATCCTTCAAATCTCAAATCTAATGGTCTAGACAAAGTAAACTTCAGTGTTCCTGAGCGCGTTACTACAAGACAATAAACAAATTTTATCTACATCATCCGCTTTGACAAGCAAGGCTGCAATTTGATGTCTAAATGCCAATGTTTAATAATAATGTGATGTGTCTGCACGCGTAACTCATTTCGGTTTGTTAGTAATGTCAAACTGTTGTAGTGCTATTTATAAACCATTGTGCGAAAACTCATAACATAACAGTTCCTATCGAAATTATAAACAAGAAGGTTGCAAAAGGAAGGATGTTTTTTAGTTGCATTTATAAATAACAATAAACCTGTTGAATGTTTTCGATGCCTGGTTTTTAAACGTTGGCATTCTTTTATTACCTTAATCCGTTCATATGTATTCCTTCGGTACTCTCACCTTAATTGCATTGAATTATAAATAGCTTGATGATATATTAGATAATTCGAGGTGTTTACAGAAGTCGATGAATTTAAAGGCAATATTAATATTGACAATTGTAAACACACAATCTTATGAACGTCGTATACGCATACAGTTTGTAACAAAAGTCATCATCAGTTAGGGAAGCCTACATGTTAGCTGACCGGTATTGCTTACTGCACCAGGATATGGCCCCGGGTGTGAAGCGTGTCCCATGCTAGCCCTGGTGTTCGTTCGGGTTGTTAGGCGTTATGTTTTTTATATGTGCATATTTACAAATATTTAAATATATGGCTAATGTTTCTAAGTGGCTAATGGCACAGCA
>LR737405.1:2951553-2972935 GCA_902655005.2 Marronus borbonicus
TCTAAGTGGCTAATGGCACAGCACCAAGACCAATAACAATAACCAAAGTACGCGTAGTTGAATGCAAAAAGATATACACAAGTTTCACTCACGTTATCGACAAGAGCTTGTATATCGGGCAAGTTCAGGGATAAGAAGTAATAAACCAAGTGAACGGCATCTATACCTACACCAACTGCAATTAATTGCTCAACATATAGTTGTCATTTTCGTCAATAAAAAAAATGAAACGCAGTACCAGTTTTGCTTCCCTTTGGCGTGAATACATCTTTAAACGTTAAAAATGATATCTCGACAATACAACTTGTGATAGGTGCAACATTAAAACATAGCAAGTAGTCATGTTTTTATAGACATCTATAGAAAGGAAACAAACACTAATAGGTACATTATGAACGATTCCAACCACTGTGGACAACACAAAATGGCCGCGATTAGTTAATTAATAGATTAGTTAAATTTCCTTTAAGTACAAATAGGTACAAGGAAGAACTTAAATTCATAAACGTCGCTATTTACAACGGTTACTCTTTATAGATGTCGATCGCATGCTTAAGAGAGTCTAACATAGGCATTACGTAAGAAATTCCAAGACCTTAATCCCGGTAGAAACTATCGGTAAGAAATTCGTGAAACTCCCCTTTCACAGCATATCGAAAAGTGTTTGATAAAATTCTGAAGAGTCAAGATATGAACGTATGTTTCGGTTCGCGTAACACACTTAAAAGCCCTCTTGGTAATCCGAAAGATAAAGCTAAAATGAAGAAAGGCCGGGAATTTATAAAATTGCATGTAGGGACTGTAACAAAGCCTGTATTGGTTAAACGAAAAGAGTGATAGGCATCAGATTTAAAGAACATATCAGGTGTTATCGCTTCGGTAGATTAGATTCATCAAGTGTAGCCCAACACAAACGAAACCGGGCATAATATTAAATCAGAAAACTCGAAATTGATCAAGAATGTAACTTCGTTGCGGGAATTAAACGCATACGAGACGCTTTACATAAAAATCAACAAAAATCTGATGAATAGAAAGAACGGACCAACCGTTGTCGTACTCAGTTCTATTCGAGTTATTGGGGTAAGGCTTGCACATGGTTTATATCTTGGGTTATAAAACAGACCTTTCCGTCTATCTGTACGTGTTTTCAGCATGTCGTAGTTTTAAAGCGTGTAGGGGGTAGAAATAGGCACTTGTAAATAATATTTTTCTTGAAAGTAGGGATAAAACAGGCATGTTAGTTCTAGAGGTTTCTCATATCATTTGGTCACCGATTGAGAATGTGACTCATTCATATCCTGCAAACGGCCGTCGCGAATTAATTAATTAAACTTATGTAGTGCGGAGGTTACCGATACTTTTGTGTTGTTTACCATACTACGCCATAATCCTTATCATTATTAAATGAATTGCTATATGGACCTCTACAGATCTGAGCAAGTTAGTGATGCTCCACGTTCTGTGAAAGTAGCAGGCGAAACGCGAGTCTACACACGGTAAATGTTCGTAGCTTGTATCATTATTATAAATTACAAGACACTAGTTGAAGCCTGCTACCCTCGCAGAACATGGACCAGTACTAACTTGCCCACTTCTGTAGAGGCCGACATAGCCACTAATTTCAATATGTTGAGTGATTAGAGCATCTTCAATTAATACTCTCATACACGTGTTACCTCTATCTTCGCATATATGACAATTTTAATTATGAGCTACCATCTTCCACAATGATGCACTAATGGGCGGTATTTCCGCAAAACGCGCGTCGGCACAGGGTGGATGTTGGCAGCTTGTGTCATTGCATGAGTATAGAGAGTATTTATAGATTCGTTGTTTATGTCACCAAAATTACTTTCTATATTTGAATTGGTTAACTAGATTAGCATCTCCAACTTGTTTGGACTGGATAATTCCTTTTTTTTTCATAGTTTCATTATTTTTTTTTTAACCTCCTCCACATTTTTTGCATAAAATAAAATAAGATAAAAGATAAAATAAAATAAAGCAGCTCCCAGTCACGCTTCCCATCTGGTAGTAGAAGGTGCAGGTAGCCGGGCATGTTAGAAACTATAAATTAGAAACATTAAATTTTTCCTCTTTTTTGTCTTTTTACTTTAATATTAATAATTTTTATTTCTTTTTAACTAATAGAATTTACTTACTTTGAACTTACCTCGTTTCATAAAGTTAAAGTTTATAACATAAAAAAGGCAAACAATCTGAGATGTCAGTAGCAAAAAGGAGAAAAAAAGAAAAAAAATGATCGAAGAAGGAATAAACAAATTCCGAAACGTAAAAGCATTTTTATTTAAACAACACAATCGGCAAAATCAAAAAAAATGAGAATTTTAAATTTTGAAAAAAAACATGAAAGTATTGGTTGAAACACTCTTTGGTTGAAAATGAGGATCGAAGTATCGTCGAAACGGCTGTCCCAGATTAATCGATTAAACTTGTGTGGTGCGGCGTGTGCCGATACTTTTGTGTCGTCTGCCATACTACCCTACTTGCTATCATTTTTTATTATAACAAATAAGCTTGTTTGTCAGACCTATTAACCCGTCCACTGCTTCAAATTTGTTTCTAATGTATTAATAAATTAAGACTGTAAGCAATACATGCGACATGTAAGCATGTAAGGGTACACATCTTTTAGTAATATGCCAACTGTGATCATACCACGCGACTGCATCGGTAACAATGGGCAAAATACGATCTTTGTAACTAGTGTCTGTATCGAATATACTTTCTACAATATCTACAACAGCTTTCGTAATGACCTCTGCATTGACACTTTATACATTTTAGATCTTACTACATACGTAAAGTTTCTGTACCTCATTACTTTTTCCCATTAATTTTGTCAGTGCTCACCGTATGTATGTTAATTGTAAATTTTATTTTTTATAGAAACCGTTACTTTATTGTAGGTTTTCGCGAGATGCCTAGTTATAGTTAAGTGTTAATTACTAAAAAGTAGAACCGGATCCGGATAGTTTTGGAGAAGAGTAATTTTGAATCTGGTAAGTTTACTATACGAGTCTCCGGATCTTGATGTTATCCGGATCAATTATCCGAAATCCTCGGTTCGGAATCATTATCCGAATCCTCGTAACCCCAACGTTACTCTGAATGCACCCTAACCCAAATTGGATGTTTTTTTTATTAACATTTGAAACAAATTTCAGTAACTTTGTTAATAATCACGTTTTAAAATTTTTATTACTATGCATTTTTTCAGAGCATACCCAGTTTTTTTTTATTGTAAATGTTGGAGCCACCCCTACATACGACTACGCGTAATTTTCCTTTTTTCGGCAAAAAGAATCACTTCAAGGAAAGTTTCTCTCATATAATTAATAAGATTATTTCGTTAATTTGTGAAGAAAAAAGGCTTTTTTTCGTATAGAAAGGCATTGGCAATCACTTACTTTGCATCGCCCACGATTCTCTTTTGAATACTCCATTAATGAAATGGGTCGCATCCGTGTGACACTGACCCGCTGGCAATTCAGTAATGGCTTCGACAAGAAGGGTTAATTCCGGCGGAAAAAAGGCGTCCACCTTGATGACGCTCCAATCTGTACGTTCTTGATCTGGAAACAAATAATAATGAAAATAAGTAATTCGGTAAGTAGTTTCAATTTGTATTATAAAATTCGATCAAATCGCAATAAAATACGGTGTAACACATTAAGTTTCTTAATGAGAATTTCTTTAATAATCAATACAGATAAATTTTGAGTGTGTTTTTAATAAAAAAAATTATCAAATGATATGCATACCAACAATCATGTGATTTTTGTTAACTATCAAAGTTATGATAGTATTTCTTTAATTTTTTTCTTAATTTTTCTTAATTTCTTTAATTTTTGGAAGATTGGAAGAATTTATTTTTATAATTATCAAATTTATTTGGTAAATATCTATATATATATACATATTTTTTATTTTTATTTATATTTACCAAATTTATCTTTTATTTTGTTACTAATTTTCAACACTCTATTAGCAGAGTTTTCACTATTTTATTAAGTTACTGTCAACGGGGATGAAGTCCAATCAAACAGGTTTTTTCACATATTTGAATGCGTATGGCAATAATTTGTTAATAAATATGCTTCAGGAACAAAATATTTTTAGACAAATTAAGCTGTTAAGTGAATGCTAGGTGAGGGGTAATTTAATCACAAAATTTATTAGACTAACAAAATTGATTTTGTTAGTTCAACCCACAGTGTGGAATCACAAGGCATTTCAAAAGGTTATTAATACATCAAGGGTGTTATTTGGCTTAATCGATATAGTAATCTACGAGTCAGGATTAGAAAAATAATACCAAAAAATCATTCGACAGCGAGAATATTTTCTACATTTCTCGATTAAAAGTTTAGAATTAAATATTATAATGAGATTTTCATCGTAAATAATTTAAGATAACACCTAGTAATACCTTTTGGACCTTTTAGCCAATAAAGAATTAGCCACCTACGGATTTGGGAAGGATTTAGATAAATCGGATCCGGGTTCAGGATTAGGATTTCAAAGTAAGGATTCCAAGATGAGGACATCAAGATCGGATTTCAGGAACCGAAAATGAAATATTTTGGCCTACAATAAACAAATAATTCAATTTATAAAATCAATGTCTAAATTTCAAATGTAATATTCTATTCAAAATTCAGCTGTCGGTTAGGAATTACATTAGGAATGTATATTTTATTATTTTGAAAGGAACATTGAAAATTTGTAAAAAGAAATATAATTTAAAACTTTAAAATAAAAACAGTAATTCGTACACTAAAAATTGTTTAATTTATCTTTTAAGTATTTTTCAATTTGCAAAAATAAATGGATCCTACAATTGAGTCCAAAAAAGAAAAGTGAATAATTAATTTCATTTATTTAAAAAAAGAGTCTCATAAGAATAAATGTATTTTATTTCTGATTGTTTGACTTCACTCTAAAATCATTATAATGTGTGGATTATGTATTTTAATATTTATTTAACGCAAAATTAAAAGGAAACAGTCACCATGTAATGACCAATGGGCAGCTTACTCATCAACGAAGTTATATTTTTAATTGTATTAAAATATAATAATTTGTTTTTTAATTATCTGAAAAAAATCTTACTTTTTTCATCAGTAATTAATTGGGTGAAAAGAACAATGTGTCCTTGCTCTATTAAGATTAAATAAATAAAATAAATAAAAGTGTATAGTAGAGTGCTAAAATTTAGGTACGTGTCCATCGTCCTCAGTCCTCCCATGCTCGGATTTTGAAATTTCGTGTACGTACCATTTTGTGCTCGTTTTGTGTCGCAAAAAGAACATTTTCTACGTCAATATTAAGCGAGTTATAACGCTTTGAATTCCCGACTTGACATGTCCCGAGCTTTACCAAAAAGAAGGCGTTATACCTGCGTTGATATTAAAGCACAAAATTTCCTTTCTGCAGCACAAAATAGCGAAAAATTAGCCGAATGAGATGAAATTAAAATCGAGATAGCGGTGTTAATTCTCTGTTGGTGTTAACTGTCTTTCATTTTACAAAATACACTTCCGCTTAATGTTTTCGTTTAAATATAATCGACGTCTTCTACACCGAACCTTAAATCAACAGCTTAAAACGAGCTGTTAAAACTGATAGATTATAGTGAGGGACTATTACAACTGCAGCGTAGACCAAACAATGATAGTCTGCATATAGGCAATAACACACGAACCGAGTTGCAAAATTATGGCGTTATTTAGGATAGTCAGAGGAAATTTACATCCTATCAAAGCTTTTCACACTGAATGAATGTCTTTTCTTATTTTCAACAGATCGAATTAAATTGCAGGAATGACAAATTATAAATATGATATTATGAACCAAACTCTTGTTAACACATTCATACCTGCGAAGCATATTTTCTCGGGGTGCCTAATACGTATAGCCAACGGCTGTATGTCATTAGTGATTACGTTTTATGTCGAATCAAATTTAGAGGTGATCGTCCTGTGAAAATCTTTTTATAGCAATTTTTTTACCGTTATATAAAGTATATTAACAAGATGTCATATTCGATCACTAAACAAACAATTATTGGCGATTTTTTATATTATATATAGTGCAAATTATCAGCAACGGTATAGCGAATTTCATAATTTGACATTAATGTGCTAAATGCCAATTATCGCGTCGTATTATTGCTCAAGCGTGACTTAAAAATTTTAAGGAGCTCGTAGATTCCTATATCTAAAACATCTTATGTTATTCCATTAAAATGAAATAAGGAGTTTGCATTTACTAAAAGCGATTGGGAAATTCCTTCAGTGTTAGTTAAAAGTTAAAAGGATCAAATTTACCAAAGAGTTTGGTAAATTTTCTGTTGATATTTTAAAAGGAGCCTGTCGCGAGTATCAAATGATATGATAATTATTATTAAACATATCTTATTAATCTGCCTTTTCCAAGATTAGCATTCATTCGGGCAATAACCTTAGCACGCTTTATATATTCCGTACAGCATTTTTAAACAATGTTGTAAGTAATGGTAGTCTCAATGTCATTCCACTAATTCAATAACTTATCTAATCATTTAAAAGCTAACGACTTCGTAATTCACTTGAATACATATTTTGTTTGCATTTTCCGTTTTTTCTTATACGAGGACAGTCTGAAAAGTTTCCAACCTAACACAAAAACAAGATCTCCTCAAGAACCTACAAACGTTTCCCGGCGATTCTACCATCGCTTTAACCCGTCCAAATAGTAATTGACGTTAACGAATGTGATGGCCTTCTCATTCGATGAAAATCTCTGTCCTTCGAATGTTTGCTATGGCGACCACTCGAATATGGACGGTGTATTGTCCTTTTCTCCAAATGTGGGCGCTTTTTCACAATTTCTGTCTTCAACTTGTTATGTAATGATGCGTAGTATGCCTTTGTTATTCTTCTTCCTTTTTCAAGATAGTCGATTAACACAACTCTATGTCTATCCCAAAAAACAGTCGCTATCACTTATCGATGGAACAGTCTTCGCCTTCCTCGGAGACGATTCATCTTTCGCAGTCAACTATTCTGTCTGTGCCTTAGTTTTAGGGATGTACTGGTGTATCCAAGTTTCATCCGCTGTTATTAATCCAACTTATTTCGCTTAAACTGGTTCAACAGAGCTTTAGAGATATTCATTTGAATGCGTTTTCACTGCTTAGTGAACAAGCGCGGTTAGCTTTTTCATGCTATTCATTTTGTGTGAATATATATCGAATGTAGCAATGTCAAACGCGTTTTTTCGAGATGCCTACATCTGTTATCTCCCTGACATTCATTAGAGGGTCGTCTAGTACAATTTGGTAAACTTTTCCAAGTCACAGAACACATCAGAAAATGCCTAGAAACAATAACCAAAAAATAATGGTAAGATAGCTTAGCTTCCTCATGGTATTGATGGAATAATTCACGGCAAACGCAATAAAAGGAGAGAGAAAAAAAATACACTAACAGACGGACATGTTTCTGCCTACCCGGCGTCATCAGCGTGGTTTTGAGAGTATTTTTCATATCTCTACCTTCTATCGCTGTTGCCTCACAGTTAATACCACAACTTTCAAAACGACAAACTCGACATTTCTTGGCGCCCTCTAGTGCCAAAGAAAGGTATAGATATGAAAAATACTCTCGAAACCACGCTGATGACGCCGGGTAGACAGAAACATGTCCGTGTGTTAGTGTATTTTTTTCTCTCTCCTTTTATTGCGTTTGCCGTGAATTATTCCATCAATACCATGAGGAAGCTAAGCTATCTTAGCATTATTTTTTGGTTTTTCCAAGTCACGTTCACCATTAACCGAGCTGATACAACCCAAAACTTCTCTTCCAAGATGGGTGCATTTTTTAAAAGTATCTTTCAAGGGATACGCATTTATATCGCCATATATATTTTTGACGAGCAACACCATCTCCATGTTAATGCTTCAACATTTTTAAGATTATCATCGTATAATAAGAACAGCATTAGCTAATCTTCCACGTACATTAATTTACATTCCATCCTAAAGCTAGATTTTTCCAATTAGAGCAAACAAGCAATAAATGCTTGTATTTTCCCATTTATAGAAAATAAACAACTAATACAAACATTCGCGCAAATTTGTACGTAATTGTGGAAAGACACCTTTGTCATCACATGAATCAAGTTTTGTCTTTTTTGCAATTGAAAAGCAAAAAAAAAAAATCAAAAAATTTAATCTCTAACAATAATCTAAAGCAAATTTTCTAAAAATTAATTAAAACTGAAAGAGCTACAAGACTTCTCATTTCAAATGTATGGAACATATCGTACATGATAAATTCTCTGAACTGTCTTTGTAAATGTAAATTGGATGATATTGCCTATGTAGGAAATAACTATTATTTAGGTTTTAGTTTCTATGTAAATCAGATTCTAAGTTCCTGTTAACAACATAATTAAAATAATTGTTCTTATTGTTAAACTAACATAACAAATCATCTACGACGTATTCCGAAAGTCTGTACCAAACAATTTCTTATGTTTGACATTGAAATAAGCACATCCAGTACATAAGAACAAAATTTACATCGTAGTAAATCATAAAAAAAGTAGTACGATAAGATTGCAAGAAGAATAGGCATCAGGGGCTTATGAAAAATGAAGTGCACGTTCTAGAAGTAAATAACAAAGAACGGTTATAGAACAGAATTATAGAGTCTGCTGATAGATTCCGTAATAACCCAGACATACATACATCAAAGACGTCCTTAGTCAATAATATAAAGATTGGAAAAGCGTATCGAAAAGCAAAGCAAGCAGTTCGAACCTTTGAACAAGCCAAGTACCTTAAACTTTTTTTTTATGTTTAATCATTGTTTTTCTTTCTTATGTTATATACTTAGTTGTTTATAAAACTTATGTGAGCCAAGTAGGGATTTTTTGCTACGAAATATTGAAGGGAAATAAATGTTCTAAAAAAAATATTGAAAGTTTAAATGTCTTGTATCTTGAAAACAAAGGGTTATCACGTGGCACTATGCATTGTAGTTTCTTCAATATCCCCATGCAACAGAAAATCTGCATGATAAATAAATACGTGTTGCCAAATATTATATTTAGCAATATTCTAGTCTGTAGAGTAGAATTGTTAGCGAATAGTTTTCAATTTTAAAAGGTTAAAAATCCTTCAAAGATAATTAAAATTGTAGTTTCTTTAAATATGAAAATGGTACGAGCTTGCCAAAGATTTACGAGCAAAAAGTCACTATTTCCGTAAATTGGACGAAAGAAGCACTGCCGTCTTTATTGCGAAATATTTGACGATAGGATAGTGTAAAAGTTTGTTGTTGTAATGTATCAATCTTATTCTTACATAAATAAAGTATACAACATAACGAATTAAATTTTCAATAAGGATAGTGAATTTGAAATATTAGCAAGTTATTAAATTGGAATAGTTTTGCATTGATCTTTGCAGCATAAATTCAAGATATATAAAGATGTTTCAAATGATACTGATTCAAACGTCTGTTATGCATTTGTATCATTATCATACAAATATAATATATCACTACCAATACTTTTTTTATTGAAACAATTATGCAGTAAAATAAACGTTTGATTTGGGAAATTCTAAGGTAAGGCGTTTCATCCATAATTTGCAATATTACACGAACATCATCATTAGCATGGGAAATACGTGTGAATCAGTGGTACTGACAATTTATTAGATCTTTGGAAACTCGCTAGATACGTAGGCGAAATAATTTGTTGTGTCAATATAAATTAGGTAGCAATAAATCAGGATTTTTTTAAACCTGCAACAATTTTATATCTAAATACACACTTGAGTACTGTTTTGCATTAAATCATATTCTTCTTAACTTATCTTAAGTTAAGCTTAATTTAACTATGAAAAGTTTTCAAAGCTTCACCATAAAAATATTGGGTAATTTATAATACTTTCAAATGAATCCACCAGAAAAATCTTATCCAAAAATAAAGGAAGACAATTCGATAAGGTAAATTTTGGATTATTCAAAATTGCAAAAGATTCTATTTTGAAATTTGACTAACTGTATAACATATAATGGAAAAATGTTTGGGTGTTCATCACTTTAATTTTGGTCGTGGAAACTATGAACTTACCAGGAAATGTAACATTTTCTTGCTTCTGATTCACCACAACGCTGGTTCCATTATTCAAACTATCCAAAGCTAGTCCGTAGCTAACGTAACAACACAACAAACTCAACGTAATCGCTAATCTCTTCTTGTGCGAACGCATCTTCTGTTTAACTTGAAGGAAGATCTTAGACTGATAACAAAATTCCAAACTCCACCTTGTTCAATCGATCGCTTTTATTGTATTCTACTACTACTCTTACTATTTTTTTTAAATCGTTGGGTGGGAGATTTGTTACAATATAGAATTTGTAAACATAACGACGAAGCATTTTCTTTAAGGCATAGGATATTCATTAATGCAGTGCGATCACATTTCTCAATCAATGTCAGGAATCATGCAGAATGATAATCAGCGTCTTTGTTGATATTAATGGGAGGTCCATTTCATAAATATGTTAATTTGATTTGTGGGTAAATAGCTTTTATTTTCTCAATATTTTTCTTAGTAAAGCAAACAATTAACAGAAACTACAAATTGGATGTAAATGAGCTCACGGAGAGGAAATTGAAAACCCAATCATACACTGAACGAAAAAGGTACATACAATAAAGAAGTGCGTTGGTGTAATAATTTTTTTTATCAAAATTGGTCAACGAGCGAGTTTATAATTTTAATAAATATTTGTTTATTGTATGGATTAACACATACCTTCGTATATGAGTTTTCATTTGTTTCACTTTTCACAAAGTAAGTTAATAAACCCCTGTTTATTATATTGAGAAATAGGACAGAATTCGACAAACGAAGTTCATGGATGTAATAAATTTACTAGTTAATAAAATCAGTTTCTGTTACTTTAACAAAACGAATTCATCGAACATGATTTAACTGCGCCAAGTTCTTCAAATTATGAAGCTCAAGAAGCTTTATCAACTACTTAATTTCTCAAATGCGTTTTAACATTATTCAAATTTTAACCATTTTTGCATTATAAGTCATCGTTTCATTCTCATCTTTTTAAATTAATTTGAAAAAGTAACATGTTACCACGCCACCGTCACTGTGATTTATCACAAGTTGTAATACTAAAGCGCCATCTGATATCAATAGAACCAACAAAGACAATCTCCTTTTTTAGGTTATGCGATTTTCTCATTTCTTTACATGTTAATGGAACATGTGTTATCTGTTTCCAGACTTGTGATAAAAAAATAAGAAGAAATATGGAATATATCCCTGAAGAACAGCGGACCCAACCGCCTGTAAATAAAATGTGAGTAATTTAAGATTTAATAAGAATAATTTCAACAAGAATCACATTATTCTCTTGTAGCTTGTGCTGTGAATGTGGTATAACCATCGACCCAAATCCAGCAAACATGTGCGCAGGCTGCCTGCGATCTCATGTTGATATAACTCAGGATATACCAAAACAAGCAACTTTATATTTCTGCCGTGGTTGTGAAAGATATCTCCAACCTCCATTGGAATGGATTCATTGTACCTTAGAATCGCGAGAATTGCTCTCCTTGTGCTTAAAAAAATTAAAAGGTTTGAATAGAGTAAAATTGATAGATGCAACTTTTGTATGGACCGAACCACACTCACGAAGAATCAAAGTAAAATTGACTGTGCATGGTGAAGTTATGGGCGGAGCAGTTTTACAGCAGGTGTTTATTGTGGAATATACAATTAACCATCAAATGTGCGATACCTGCCATCGTTCCGAAGCCCAAGATTATTGGCGTGCATCAGTTCAAGTAAGGCAGAAATCTGAGAATAAGAAAACATTCTACTACCTCGAACAGCTGATTTTGAAACATAAAGCACATGAAAATACCTTGGGAATAAAACCTATTTATGGTAGATACTATATAGAAATACAAAAAGAAACTATATTTTGATTTCTTATTTTTGCAGAGGGTATTGATTTCTTTTATGCTACTGAAGGACATGCCAAGAAAATGATAGATTTTCTTACTGCAGTTCTACCATGTCGCTATCAACATTCCAAGAAGTTGATATCGCATGATATTAACAGCAACATTTACAATTATAAGTTTACGTATTCTGTCGAGATTGTGCCACTTTCAAAAGATAGCATAGTATGTCTCCCAAAAAAATTAGCTCAGCAGTTAGGAGGAATTTCACCATTATGTCTGGTATTTCGCGTTACGAGCACAATACACTTAATTGATCCAAGCACAGCACAAAGTAAGCCCCCACAATTGACTTTAATTGAAATAACACTTTCTTTATTATAAAAACAATACATGAAATAATAATCCAAATTTCACTTGTTTATTCAGTGGCAGAATTAAGTAGTACAAACTTCTGGCGTTTTCCATTTAACAGCATTTGCAATCCAAAGCAACTAGTAGAGTACATCGTAATGGATATTGAGCTGATTATGTACAAGGATAAGAAAACATTCCCTGGGCAAGGCGCTATCTCACATCGACATGTAACAGCTGATATTTGGTTAGTGAAAGCCTCTGAACTTGGAATAAACGATAATACGATCCATACAAGAACTCATTTGGGTCATATTTTGAAACCTGGTGATTCAGTTTTGGGGTAAGTAAATGTAACTCATACTGCACAATGAAAGTATTAATTTTTAATTCTTTGCAAAACTGAAAACTGAATTGAAACATTTTTTTTAGGTATAATTTAGAAGACAGCAATGTGAATGATGCTAATTTCGACAAATTAGATAAGAATAATGTTCCAGATGTTATATTAGTGAAGAAATATTACGATAGATCTAAGAAGAAGCAAAGAATTTGGAAATTGAAGCATATGACGTTAGAACAAGACATGCCTTTCCATACTGATTCCAAGTACATACTCATTACGATGGTGTTTCCTAAATTGCAGGCTAAAATATATTTTTTTTCAGGGATTACAATGAATTCTTGGATGATTTAGAAGAAGATCCTGCCCTAAGACAAAATGTGAACATTTTCAAGGACACGTCTAAGCAAGTAGCTGTTGACAGTTACGATGCAATTGATCCTGATGCACCACATATAACTTTGGAAGAAATGTTGGATGATTTGGTCATTAATGATGTTGAAATGTCTGAATGACGAATAAATATTTTTTTCTAAACCTTGTGTTGTTTTTTACATTGGCAACAGCCCAACGGGGTACATAAGTATTGTAGCTTGTCATAACTTCAGGATCCCTTTAGTGGTGCGTGTGGTGTTGCCGTAGCAAAGATATTTTAATCCCAGTATTAATTTCCTCCTATTTAATTCATGGCTATCATATAGTCTATTTAAAGGAAGAAAAATATTACAATATACAAGAAATTGTCCTCTGCCGAAATGCTGCGAAATTTATTTATTTAAAGAGTTACTATGTTAGTGTAGCGCTACGTGCTTTATTGATTTGTGTATTTATAGTTGCATAATTCTAGGCGCATAATTTTTTGAATTATAAAAACGTTTCCATTTTAATCTGAATATAGTGCAGTTTTTATATGCGCAATCTTTATAACTTTTTGAAAACAGATTATCTGTTCTCTGGTCTTAACGTAATTTGAAATCTTTTTCAATTTTTAATACTGTAGCCCAGTGGCGGCTGGGACACTGTTGTTGCGGAGCTGCACCGATTCAACTCGCATATGGGCATGGTAGAGTGAACCCGAAATCAGAAGTACATGTCACGTGATATGCGCAAAAGAACTATTTTCATCGGGTGGGTCTATTATTATGCGGCATTTAAAAAACAGGGGCGAAAGGATATCAGTTATACCTCAGTAGCGTGACAAGCTTTGATTACACTTAGTTATCGTGGATACCTATTTGGTTCCTTTGTATTAATAAAACTGTCTTTTTCAAGGCGCTTGGGAGGACTACTACACTATTTACTGTGGTAAATTCTTAATAGAAATCAATAAAGTAGATTTTTAACCTAATTTTTTTCAAATCGGCGACGCCACTGGCGCATCCTAACGATGTTCAGGTATGTACTTCTTATTTCGGGTTCACTCTACAATGCATACTATAATGAACGGAAATACACGAGAAAGTCGAAGTATTGTAATTGGCCTCTTGTTTACGTCGCCACCAGCCGCCGCTACTGTAGCCGATGTTACGCAAACCCATGAAGAAACAATAAGGAGACTAATAGGCGTCCTTCATAGACGAATAATAAAATTTTTCTGTTTTTAAACATTTATTAAAAGAACGCTGTGATTAGAGAAATGTTATTGTATAAAATGTAACTCTATTACTTAAAAACAATTGAAAATCAGATAAGAACGTATAAGTTTTGTTACACTATCTTGACGTGTGGAGCTTGATCCGTTCCTTTCCGCTCATGCTGTATAAGCAAAATCACAAATTATTTTTGTCTTGCAGATTTATTAAAGGTCTTCTTTACGCAATGTTGTTAATAACATTGTGTAAAGAAAAAAGAAAATATGTTAACATATTGATAAATTTTGACCTTTCAACTTATCGGAAGAATATTTATATATAGTAGGAACTATATAAACGCCAGTAAGCCAGAAATTACGATAGATATATGTTTGGTTGTTTGGGTTTTAACGTAGTAATAAGTATTGGTAAGTCACATTTATAGAATTTAAATAATCGTTTTTATTATCTCACGGGAAATTACCGGTTATTTTTTATCTGTAAACAATGCGCGTTCCAGTAACCGCACATTCCTAGAAAATAATTTGAATTTTCTTTCGACGAACACGTTTTAAATAATAAAATTTCCTCGTGTATAGTTTTTATTAATTAATCTACTATCAAAAAATAAATTAGCGGAATCTTTAAAACAGATAGAAAATATTCCAAAGATTTTGGCGCGTAAGGAAAATCTTGATTTATATATTTATGCATTAGGTAACATGCCTGGTCCTTCAACATAGAAACTAATTTACATAATTATTCCACAAATTACTTCAAGAGAGCACAATACACAATTAGTATGTTGTAAGGACTTGTTCTGATAGCAACGAATGGCTTCCACTCCCGATTTATTTTAAAACAAAGGGGTTGACATTTTAAAATTTACGTGCTTGTACGCTGTAGATAAGAATTTCAATCTTTTTATTTCATTTTTTTGTAAGTAAAATACAAAAATTATTCTCAAATAATCTTCATTCGTTACTATTATTTACAACAATACTTGATTCTTAATGTTACTTCTTTAACAGCTTACAGGTTAATAAGAAATAGTTAATATCAAGCAATGATGATAATACCTTCATTGCTCTTTATTGTACTATTAGCAACTCCAGTTTATCTATATGAAATTGGTAAGTGCAGAAGAATTGTGTACTTCGTATGCAATTATTTTTAAGATTGAAATGAAAACTTTTAATTTCTATTTTAGATCTAGCAACAGAGATTCGACTTAACTTAAAAGAATTTATAAAAACTGGGGTGAAAACAAGATCCTTAACCAATGCTATAAAATACTTAAAAACCCTTTCTGATGTAGGGTATCGACATGAGCAATCTTGCCAAACATGTAAATATGTGGTGGACGGAGTGTTACAGTATAGAAGATCTGGAGTACAAAAAGGGGATATGATAAAGTTGATTACGGAGTTGTGTATGATTTTTTCGGGATGGAATAAAGCTGGTTGTAGAGGACGCGCAAATATGGAGATTGTAAGTATGAGCATTTATTAATTTTCTGTAAGATATAAATTTATCCGCTAATTGTTCGCAGTCATTTTAATTGTTTTTAATAGTTGTCAACGTGGTTTTATTCCGGGTAGGTTGATAATTACAGTCATAGATTCAAATTACAAGTTGTTTTGATGCAGGTGATTGTACATTCAACTCTATTAATAGGTAGAAAAGTTACAAAATCTGGGTATTGGGGTAGTTGCATTGCATCGGTTGTTATCTTACTTGAGTTACTGTAATCAATATATTTTGATTAATTTTAAATTACGAAAACCCATCAATCCAATTGGTTCATTACATTAGCAAAATAAATATGATATGCCACAAAGTTCTGTGTTTAGCTTGGCTTTGTTTTTTATTTTATATTAATGATATTGAAAACAATGTGTTTGATAATAACACTTTTATCAATGTATATGCTGGTGATACGTCTATCTACATTTAAATATTTTAAAAGTTTAGGTTTATAGATCAAATTTTAAACTGGAAAATTAATTCAAATTAAATTATTTCAGAATCGTTTAAGATATCCTCATTTTTCTTACAATTGCCACCAATAATAATTCTATTTATATAGAATCGTATACTTTTATTGAAAAGTAACTAAAGAACAAAAAATCCACAAAATGCGTCGAAAACATAGCGATAAAAAGATGTAATACAAATATCCATCCCCACTTCATTGGTTTCCGTTTTCTTAGTATATTCTTCGATCTGTTCTTGAAGTCCTACCGTACGTAATATCTCTGCTGCTTTTTTACGTGCTTCTCTTGGCTTAATACAATGTATTCCTTCACCGTCAGTTCTTTCCAGACATATACACCAACAATCCATCTTTTTGTTTGGATTTTGACATCCAATTGTCGTAGAACTCCGTAATCCTGTTTAAAAAAAGACCTTTTTTATAGAAACATCGGATGCTTGAATATATTTGGTACAACCACAAGGAATAACCCTAACATGTGTTATGTTGCTTCAACTCTTTAGTGGCTTCCGCATGTATAACGTCTACAACTACCCCATGCTAAGAGACGTCTTTGACGCACAATTTTTACAAAAACGGATTTGAGCCAGTCGATGGTAAGGTCCTGATTCACCTAACAATTCTTGGAGCTTCTTACAGTAATGCCGGTCGTTTCTTGCAACTTTCTTACTTTTCGTATCGCTTCTATGAAGACTATGTAAGGTTTCAGTTTGGGTCCATCTGCTTTTGCCGCCAATACAATGGTAGCATGTTCTTTTTCATCGTCAGTCGATTGCATTGGTACGGATTTAGACCCAGTTAGGGCCGCGGTTGCATTTAGAACTATATCGAAAAAGACGGTGGCCTCACCCATTGCAACAATTAAATCGTCTCCTGCAATTTTCTTGGATTTACGTACGTCCGAATTCTTTTGATCTAAAGGGGTTGTACGATGCAAAGACAAATTGTTCCTGTCCGTAAGTTTCTGTAACCAACCGTTACTGGCCTTAAAGTTGACGCACGAATTTTTTTCCAGAGTTAAAAATAATTCTCGCGCTATTTCTTGAATACCGCTGCGTATCTTTTGGCGCCATTTATTGCTAAGAGATACACGCGCCCGTCGTCTAGAAAGCAGCGACAAAAATGGGGTACAGTTCCTCAACCGACTCCCAAGCAGCTCTTGGACTGTTGAATTATAGGGTAGCGGCATCTGAGTGTTCTGGGTAGCTGCACATGTAAATGATTTCTCATGCTTACCATAATGTATAAAAACATCAAAAAAGCTCGGAAAGAATAGCCAAAGCAATGCTGCTAATACAGCTACTCATGGTAGTGGTGGAATCGCTTACAGCAAAAGCAATGTGAGGAGAGAAAACGGTAACCATCGGACATGGTTCTGCCCACCCGACGTCATCAGCGTTGTTCCTAATGTATTCCCTATCCTCATATCGTTATTAAAAACAAAAAATACCACCAATGCCTAATTTCCACCAATACCATGAGCATAACATGTTCGGATGAGAGTATCTAATTAAAAATACTCTAATCACTGAAAATGTCCAATTATCTTGCTATATCGACCTCTACAGAAATATGCAGTCTTTGCCGCAGGATCTGCGAGGGTAGCACATTTCGACTTTGTGGCTAGGCACACTAAGGGCAATTAATATAAATGAATATATTTAATGAACCAGCTAAAATCAACCACTGTGTGTATACGCGTTTCGCTGTATCACAGCTCATTACACCTATGTACAGTACAGTACAGTACAGTACAGTACACCTATGTGGAACATGTTCGGATGAGAGTATCTAATTAAAGATACTCTCGACTTCGTATTTCGTTACAAAGTTATACGTTACAAAATTGTTACCAGGTTATATCAGACCAAAATGATGAGACAGTATAAAATATTTAATGAATTTATGTTTTAAGCATAAAATATTTAAGTGGCCGGATAAATATTTGACTAAACCCATGCGTATACCTACGCCTTTCAAGATTGAGTTCATTATATTGCAATCAAGATAATTTTTTATATATAAAATGGGCTTATTTTCCAGGATGCTCTTTTATATATGATGGATAATAGGAAGAATTTAACTGCCGACAGAGTATGTGGAATATATTTGCAGCACTATGGCTGTACAGATCCTAATTACCAAGAGTGGCACGTTAATATACCAGAGCGGACAAGTACAGCTTTCGTACCAGTATGTATTTCAATTGACATATTGTAAAATGATTTCTAAGTAGCGTTTATTATATAGATCAACTTTTTTAGCCAGAACCAAGTAATCAATCTCTTAAAATCGTGCACTTAACAGACATACACTTTGATCCTGAATATGAACCAGGAAGTAACGCCGTATGCGAGGATCCTTTATGTTGCCGAGGAGGCACACCAGATAAACCTGAGAATGCTGCAGGTTACTGGGGCGATTATCACGTTTGCGATATGCCATGGCATTCCGTTTTAGATTTAATGGATCAAGTAAAACGACAACATGTAAGAAAGATACATAAAAATTCTTGCATTAACATCACTGATAATTACGTTGCAAAGAATGAATATATTTTTTTAGCAACAAATCGATTTTGTTTACTACACGGGTGATATAATTAGTCATGCTTCTTGGTTGACTACGAAGGAATCAAATAAGAATGATATTGGAAAGTTGTTTGAATTGTTTTCGCAACGTTTTAATTCGATTTTGGTTTATCCGATACTTGGTAATCACGAGGCTCATCCTAGTAACTAGTAAGTATTTGAGAAGCAATGGTTTCTATGTAAACCGTGCAATAATTAGGCGCTCTCAAATTCACATTGTTACCAAATGTGAAAGATATCTTTTAAGAGGGCGGCAAAATTCGTTCGGTTTTAGAGACTTAGTAGTGTTAGGATTGACAGGGGTTGCAAAAACTCTTTTCTTGTCGTGCACATTTAGCTTGTTATATATATTTTTCCTAAAGAAGGTCTTGTCTTTATCTGTACTGCAATAAATCCATAGCGGGAAACAACCGAATGTTACAGTAAACACCTATAAATCTTGCATTCAACTAAAACTAGTTATCTTACTTCGTGAATGTGTTTTATTTTAGCTATTCACCAGAAAATATAAGCGAAGCCGTATCGTCTCAGTGGTTATATGATTACGTAGCTAATGATTGGTCAAAATGGTTACCAGAAGATACGAAATCAACTATCAGAAGTGGTGGCTTCTATACTGCCTTAGTGAGAAAGGGATATAGAATTATTGGCGTTAATAGTAACATATGTTACACAGATAACATGTAAGTTTTATTAATTAATCATATTAATCGCATCGTACTATAATTTGTTATTAAAATTTATAGTTGGTTGTTCTTTGACGATGTTGATCCTCATGGACAATTGCAATGGTTAGCAGATACACTTGCACAAGCTGAGGAAAATGGCGAAGTAGTTCATTTGCTTTCACATGTACCACCGGGCAGTTTAGAATGTTGGCATCCATGGGGTAATGAGTTTACCAGAATTATTAATAGGTAATTGTCTAGTTTTATGTGTTGCAATGTAAGAAAATGTAGAAGTAAAGAATTGTGAATCACCATTTATTTTAGATTCTCACATATTATAAGAGCACAATTTAACGGACACACCCACACAGATGAAATAAGAATTTTCCTGAACGATAAGAAAGATAATGCAGTTAACGTTGCTTATAACGGTGCAAGCTTTACAACATTTGTGGGGATGAACCCAAATTATCGAGTGTATGACATGGACAGCAAATCATTTGTAAGTTTTCTTTCACTTTCCTTCAAGATCGTTTCAATTTGTTTTTTTTTTCTTTTGTACTTATTTAACTTATTAACATAAAAATATATTTCAGGAAATTACAGACTATGAAGAGTGGATATTTAACTTAACAGATGCAAATCAAAATCAAAATACGCCACCAAATTGGTATAAATTGTATTCGTTCAAAGACGCTTACGGCCTCAATAGCACTAGCAATGAAGATCTTTTTGATTGGATTCAGAGAATGAGGAACGATCCAAACAAAAAACTTATGAAACAATACTTTAGGTATTAATAAACTATTCTAATTTTGAACTTGAAGAATGAACTAACTCTCGTTGCAGATTCTTGAATAGGGATAGCGAGGTCAATATAAATAAAGGCTGTGATAATGACTGTTTAGACGCGCTCTTATGCTTTATTGTTAGCTTAACTTATGAGGATGCAATAAAATGTTATAAGACGGGCGCTTCTACACATCTTATCTTTTAGTTAAGCTTAGGACATATCATGTACCTGTAGAATTTAAGTTTAGAAACCCAAAAAATTGTAAGGTGGTTGAAGCAAATAAACAAAAGCTCTCTAAAAATACATTTCTTGATTATAATTATTATTGGGTACATAATGTATCTGCTAATAGTGCAGATTGGATGAAGAAAGTCAGTGGCAGGTCGTCGGGAGAGGCTAAGCTTTCCCTATTTTTAATAAAAACAATTACTGTTTTTTATGTGGAAAATAATACTTAAACATTGACTTTATACTAAAATGAAGCAAACAAACTTCCAATAATGCATAAAATTTGACTGCAGGCACTATAATAGCAAGTGAGGAGGCTAGCCGCACATATGCCATCGCAGTGGACTGTCGTCCTCGTAAGTGCATGTTTACTTTAATATGGGAGATAAGTAGGGACCAGAGGCTTGGGTCCTGTGTTGGATCATATGACATAGCACGTAACTGCTCCTGGGAATCGTGCTACTTATGGATCTGCGCAACAAATATTGGGATGTGTTATTATGGTTTGTTATTGTTTTTAGAGTTTACTTTTGGTTTGTTATTAAGGGTATTAAGAGTTTGTAATTGTTGTGCCGTTGTTTAACTACTGCTGCCATTGAACAAAGTTGCAACCCGGTAATTACTGTAAAGTACAACATAAATAAACCAAAAATTCAAAAGCTAATAGCTGAATTGTTTTTCAGTGATGGAAATAAGAAGTATAGATTTTTGGAGCTACAAATTTGACATTTGTATAAAAATACATGACAGGATCTTCAGATGGAATCAATATGTATATATATATATATAATCCAAAGCCTGTCTACCGTTAAACGGTGTAGGC
>LR737405.1:2973335-2992748 GCA_902655005.2 Marronus borbonicus
TTCTCTCTTCTCACTTGTTCCTTCTTATTTTCTTCGTCTCTTTCATCTTGCAACAGCTCTCGAAAAAATTGTTCCCACCTAGCTATTATTTCTCTATTATCTGTTAAAATATTTCCATTCTTACTTTTTATGTGATGATGTATTTCTTGTGCTTTCTCCTGTCTAATTGATTTCAGAAATCCATAGAACATCTTTTGATTTTCTTTACTATTACGTTCCATCTTCTCCCCGAATTCTCTCCATGTTTTATTTTTGGATTCTATTACTAGTTGTTTAACTTTCTTCCTTTCACTTTTATACTTCTCATAATTTTCTGTTGTTTGGTTTGATAGATATATTTTCCATGCCTTTTTCTTCATCTTCGTATGTTTCTTTAATTCCTCGGTCCACCATGCTGTCTGTTTTCTTTTCCCTTTCTTTTTCATTCCACACGTCTCTTTTGCTGCCATTAAAATTGCTTTCGCAAAGTCGTTCCATGTTTCTTCACTTGAACCCCTCTCTTTTTTTACTTGCATGTACCTTATTATTTCATCTAATCGTTTCTCATAATTTTTGGCAACGTTTGGGTTTCTCAATTTGTGTGCTCTTATTATCTCTGGTTGGGTTTCCTTCTGTTTATTTATTTTGTTATTCCCCTTCTTAGCAACGATTTCTCTTATTTTGGATATGACTACAAAGTGATCACTGCCAATCTCTGGTCCTCTTCGCACTTTCGTATTTAACACATCTTTCCTATTATTTTTATCTATCAATACATAGTCAATAATTGATCGTTCATTTCTGCTTTTTCTTTCCCTCGTATATTTGTGGATGTTTTTCTGTTCAAAGAAAGTGTTCGTTATGACCATATTGTTCATAATGCAGAAATCTAACATTCTTCTTCCATTATTATTTCTAACATTCTCTCCATGGTTTCCCAGTATCTCCCTGTATACTTCATCTCTTCTCCCGACTCTGCTGTTGAAGTCCCCCAATATAAACACTTTAATTAAATGTAATTACTGTAAAGTACAACATAAATAAACCAAAAATTCAAAAGCTAATAGCTGAATTGTTTTTCAGTGATGGAAATAAGAAGTATAGATTTTTGGAGCTACAAATTTGACATTTGTATAAAAATACATGACAGGATCTTCAGATGGAATCAATATGTAAGAAGTAATATTTACGTAGTGAAAGCCTTCAAACTTGAATAACAAATGATACGTGTTTGTATTGAAGTCTAATAGCGGATTAAGGTAAGCTCATGGGTCTTATAAATCCTATCAGAGATATTTTTTTACAATGAAACCATTTTAGCATAATTTTAACCATTTTTTGAAAGTGAACAACTAAATTCGAGCACTTACATAAGTAACTTTTGAAACATTATACGGGTTGTAGAATAATCTTCCGTGTCATTGAGTTTTCGCTGTCAGCTTCTTCAGGTTTCTAAAGGTTGATGTCATTGTCTCACGCTCTTCATATATCTTATTTTCGTTCTGCTGTGTTGATCTTTTTAAATCTGATGGGCCGTTTCCGTCATGATATAGTTATTTCATCGGCGTTCTAGAAGAGTGAAGAGGTTCCTGATCTTGTTTAGATTCTTCATAATTTCCAGTTTCATATATCATTCTGTGTTGGTAGGTGGAGGATCTAGGTAATACCTTCACGTTGTCACATGGTCAATGTTATGGTCTACATTTTAATAGAGATATTCAGTTACGGCGGATTTGTCTGGAAAAATGTTTCTGGTTGTTGTTGTTGTTGTGGATCTGTCTCTTCCCGCTTCTCCTATCGTCTGCATGTCTTTTTAGTTGTATTCATATTTTTGTAGAACATCTTTATGTGTTGGATTTCAACCCGTCTACTTTCTATAAATTCAACTGTTATACAAGTGGCATTGAAGAGATCTGCAAGAAAACAGTTTCTTACCTAAGCTTATAATATAGTACAACACAGGGCGCCAGCAGCGATTTGATTCCCTCGTGTATTTTCCTTACACTGTACTATGCAACGGAAATGTACGAGCAAGTCGAATTGTTGTACGGGCCCTCCCATTTACGTCATCGCCCACTGCTATTACACATTTTTTTATAAAAACAAATTATTCACTACTTATGTAATCTTTTTCCTTTGTGGTGACGAGAAAATAAACGATGTATTTCTCGTATATTTTTCCTTAGGTATTTTCTATATCTTTGTTTAAATTTATTCCAATGTAAAAGTCTCGTAAATCCCATAGAGTTATTAGCATTAAAAAAGTCACTTATTTTGATATACATGTTTGTTATTGTCCTCTCTATTAAATGTATATTAACGTAATCTCAAATAAATTGCATAACGCAAAACGGCTGTAATTTTTTCTGTTTAAATATAATCGTAAATCTACTATTAATTCGTTTTGACCTTCCAACTTTTTTAGATTATAATAAAGAAACGTATATTTGTAACGGCAACATCCGTAACATTCCTAGAAAATAATTTAAATTTTCTTCCTGATAAACAAATATCAAGCGGAAGAATTTATTGAACAATGTTGTGCAATAAGAACGTTATATCTATTTCTTAACAATAAATAAAAATATTCCGACAGGTTTCACGCTATATTAAAGAAGTTGTTTTGTTTTGTAGATGTATTAAGCAGTACGTAATGTCATTGAACACAAAGTTCATTTACATAATTGTATTATAAATTACTTAGCAAGAATATAGTAGCTAATTAGTATGCGGAATGAATTTGTTGTGCTAGCAATAGATTGCTTCTCTCATAATTTAATCTAGAATAGCAGATTTGTTTAATACTTTGCTTTATTGCTTTGCTGTAGGTCTAATATTCAATTATTTTCTCTAACAGTCCATAGTGAACCATAAACTATGGTAATATCTGCATTATTTTTTATCATACTATTAATCGTACCAGCTTATTTAGATGAAATAGGCAAGTACACGATAATTTCTTCGCGAACATTTTTTTTTTACTTGTCTTTATCTGATATTTGTAGATCCCGCAACAAAAATTCAAACTACCCTAAACGAATTTATAAAAACTGGAGTGACAACAAATTTAACTGATGCTGTAGAAAAGTTAAAAAACATTCCTCACACAGAGTATCGACATGAGCAATCTTGCCAAACCTGCAAATATGTTGTTGATGCAGTTTTACAACAAAGAAGATCTGGGACACAAAAAAATGACATGGTTAAATTAATTACGGGGTTGTGTATGATTTTCTCAGACGTAAATGAAGTTGGTTGTTCAGGACGTGTAGATCGAGAAATTGTAAGTGGAATTTTCTATTCCAAATGGCTTCCTATAAGTGAAACAAATTTCTTTTATAGGATGCGCTCCTATATATAATAGATAATAAGCAAAATCTCACTGCTGACAGAGTTTGTGGAATATACTTACAACATTACGGATGTACGGATCCTAATTACCAAGAGTGGCATGTCAATATACCAGAGCGGACAAGCACAGCTTTCGCACAAGTATGTATTTCTATGAATGTATCATAGAAATGAGTCAAGGTTCAATTTTTTAGCTAGAATCAAATAATCGAACCTTAAAAATCCTCCATCTAACCGATATACATTTTGATCCTGATTATAAACCAGGAAGTAATGCTGTGTGCGAAGATCCTCTGTGCTGTCGTGATGGTACACCAGGTAAGCCTGAAAATGCTGCAGGTTACTGGGGAGATTATCACGTTTGTGATATGCCATGGCATTCTGTTTTAAATTTAATGGACCAAGTAAAACATCAACATGTAAGGAAGATACATGAAAAATATCTCGCAATAACACATTAAATGTCTTTTTTAGAAACAAATTGATTTCGTTTACTACACTGGTGATATAATAAGTCATATTTCCTGGATGACCACTAGGGAATCAAATCTGAATGATATCGGGAAGTTGTTTGAACTGTTTTTGCAACGTTTCAATTCAATTTCAGTTTATCCAATACTTGGTAACCATGAAGCTCATCCATCTAACTAGTATGTAATGGTAACTAGGTAATAGTTTCCAAATTTGTTTTATTTCAGTTTTTCACCAGGCAATATAACCGAAGCTGTTTCAACTCAGTGGCTGTATGATTACGTAGCTGATAGCTGGTCAAAATGGTTGCCTGAAGACACAAAGTCAACCATCAGAGTCGGTGGATTTTACACTGTTTTAGTACAAAAAGGTTTTAGAATCATTGGTATTAATAGCAATATCTGTTACACAAATAACTTGTAAGCTATATCAATTTTATCATAACATACTGCATTATAAATGTTAAATATTACAGTTGGTTATTCTTTAATGATTTCGACCCCCATGGACAATTACAATGGCTAGCAAACACGCTTGCTGAAGCTGAAAAAAACAATGAGGTAGTCCATCTTCTTTCCCACGTGCCTCCAGGTAGCTTAGAATGTTGGCATCCATGGAGTGATGAATTTACCAGAATTATCGACAGGTGTGTTTAGAAAACTAAATTGAATGTGGAAAATCAATAACCGCTGTTTATTTTAGATTTTCACATGTTATTAGAGCACAATTTAACGGACATACTCACACGGATGAAATAAGAATATTCCTGAATGACAACAAAGATAATGCAGTTAATGTTGCTTATAATGGTGCAAGTTTTACAACATTCGTAGGAAATAATCCAAATTATCGAGTATACGATATGGACAGTAAATCCTTTGTAAGTTTAAATTTGCCCTGAACATAAGTTTGGGGCCACTATTGTATAAGGTTGAAGATAGCGCTAGTATAATCGCTATGATTAGCGCTGTTCAGGAACACACATTCAGGCGGCACGTTTGCCTATGATACTGTCAAAGCGACGCCGTTCTGCGACGCCGAATCCAACGCTTAGTTGTTGTATACGTTGTTAGAAGTGAGTTTTCGTTAAAAGTAATTTTGAGCAAATTATTTTAAAGATCAATTTTAATGGTCTTGAATAATTGAAGAATGCGTGGTTTATATACGTGGCGCTCATAAATGGAGAGGGCGCGGGAAACGTCAAGTTACAGTACATTTTTTGTAATACTAGCATTTTATTCATTGAAACTGTAGAAAAAGTACCAAATTGATACTCTCGAATCCACAAAGAAATGTGTGCTCTGTAATCATAAATTTTGGGGGCATTCTGTATAATACTAATATTTTAGGAAATTACGGACTATGAAGAATGGATATTTAATTTAACGGAAGCAAACCTGGATAAGAATACTCCGCCAAATTGGTATAAACTGTATTCGTTCAAAGAAGCCTATGGTCTTAATAGCACTAGAAATGAGGATTTTTTCGAATTGATTCAGAGAATGAAAAACGATCCAAATAAGGAACTGATGAAACAATACTTTAGGTACAGTATTCTATATTTGAAGTTGAACATTATTTTGTTCATAATGTTACTACAGTTGTGATGAATCCACTTTTTATTGCAGATATCTAAAGAGGGATAGTGGAGTTAAAACATTCGGACATTGTGAGGACGATTGCTTAGATACCCTATTATGTTTTATTGTTAACTTAACTTACAAAGATGCACTCAAATGTTATCAATCAAGCACTTCTACACGTCTTATTTTTAGTTAATTTTTGACAGAACGCACAGATATGGTTTTTAATGGAATATATATAAATGGAAAAGAATCGTTTGGTATTGTAGAAAATGAACTTATTAAAAAGATGGTCTTATTATTTAATTTATGTATATTGTAGTTATCTTAAAAATATCGGAGATTTTAAATAACTTCTCAAAACAGGTTCGTTTTCGATTTTATTATGAATTATATGCATAAGTTGTACACATATGTGGTATTCATCATCCTGTTTTAACGTGTGACACTATTCGCATACATGCTATCGCCTTATAAGTACCTCACCATTTACTAGTTATTATTGATTTTCTATTTCTATTATTATATATTATATATTTCTATTATTACTGGTTTTAACTACCTATTGTTATTAGTTATCTTTTAACGAGATGGTTATCCAAACTATGAATTTTGCCAGCGAATCAAATACGTTTCTTAATTCTTACTTAAGTCACCCGACACACCCTCATTTCCTCGAGGGAAAGTAGTCGCGTGTTTCGAACTTGCAATTTCCTTCACGTCACAGTTTTTCGCCGTTCATTGCCAGGCTCCCATGGCTTCGGTACCTACTGTACCACTTAAATGGGAAAAACGAAGGATCACGCTTGCCGTCGGCATCGGTCCCGTGCATGAATGATATCCGTAAACGATTATTTGCGGCCCGTTTGCCCTATTTTTCCTCTAAGACTTAATGCGGGAAGGGTTCCGCCAATCGATTTTTATCGTGTTAAATATTTGGTGTTTATTCTTTTTGTTCTGTTCGGTATAACGAGAAAGGAGTGCAATGTTAACATATTTTAGACACGTTGACTCCAATTTGTCAATTTTTCAGATTTCTGAAAATCATGTTTTCTAGATACGCATAGTTGCAGTTACCGGTGAGATACTCTGTATGTACACGGTAACAAGAGTTCGAATTGTTGTTTGAGCGTACAAAATTTCATTTGAAAATAAAAAACCTTTCTAAGGGGCATAGTTTAAACAATATTACCGTACTGTGACGAAAAACCTTAATTTCTCCGCCATTATTTTCTTCAAAACTTCTTTTTCTTTAAAACAAGATTATGAATTTTTGTGACATAAAATACTTTCAATAATAAGACTTTTATTAACATAAATAAAATGTACACTTTACAATTGGTATACTTGCTAACTATTCATTATATATTATATACATTTTAAACAAACCTGGAGCTGCGAACCCATTCCATTACTTATCGGGTGATTCCCACGATACGCTTTTTTCCGAAAATAATTGTTGTCGCGATATATTGTCCAGAACTTTTATCTGTCGAAGAAGAAAACGTGTTACAAAGCCTTTCCTTAATAACTACTAACGATATTGGAGGAAAATATTTAGATTATACGATTTTGACGGATTTGCATAATGGTAATTTCATTTCTCTAATATAACATTTTTCCATATTACAGCTATGTGCACATGTATTAAGCACTCCCTATGCAAAAGAAACGAAAACGAGTTTTCGTTTCACAAAAAACGACATTATAGTTCAAACCCGGAACACGTTTAATTTTAACCGACTCTAGCCGTGGAAGCCTACGTTTTTATTTCAACATTTGCAATGTTGAAATGAAAACTAGTATTTCGCTGATTCACCATGTACTGTTATCATTTTTGAAAAAGTAAGTTGCAATATAGGGGAATTGAAATTAAATTTTACTTTTTCACGATTTTCCCTTTTTGCCGAGTTTTGAAGATTAATATTAAGCAATGTACTAAGTACTACATATGCTGAATGGGAAAGCCTAGAGACTGTGTAACTAGTTCGGGAGGTGGACATTGTAGGTGTACTAGTAGGTTGGTGCCGGTAAATAGAACAATGGCTATCAAATTTATAATTTTGTCCCGGGTCCTAGTAGTTTAGACCTTGAGGTGTGGACGGTTTTGTGGATCACCTATGATACCGGTCAGGAGGGGATCGCTGAAAACGTCAACCCTTTGCCAGGTTTCCTCCTTCCTAAGATAGTTGATAAGAGGCGGATTGAGATTGGTTCATATTTACTGATTTTAAACGTACTAGACTGGGTTTGTGATAACCCTCAAGATCTTATTTTGCTCCTCCTTCTTTATAGCAATGCCAATAATGAATTGTTGGCCTCGACGTACTTGATCTTAATCTGTTTAAGTTTTTCTTTTCACAAGTCTTTGATCCAGAACCAATCCCAAGTATTTTACCGAATCTCTTCAGTTAAGTCTTGCCCCGTTTATGATGTTTTCGCCGCGTAAAGCGGACTGCTATACGCGTTGACTTAAACGCCCCAGCGGTGCATTTTATCAATTATCTGGCCTGGGGACATCTGATGACCAAAACATTTTTGTTCCTTGAAAACGAGTGCAATGGGGCATTAACCGCAAAGACTGCCAAGTCCATACCATGGTCTGGGTATTGCTGGTAATAATAGTCGGGCATACCATTGTCAAATTTTTTCACATCATTTTTTTCTTTAATGCATCATGACCATCGAACTGAATTATTCAAGTTCAGTGTGTTGCGATGGTGAAATGCTGTGAAACGCGCATTCAACATTGAGTACTTTTGTGAAGAAATTTTTGGCAACTGCATTTAATAATTAACGGCTCTAGTATTTTTTTCCAGCATCGTTGTTCATGCGCCCCTTGCTTCGCACTAGTTGAAGTTTAAAACTAATTGAAGCAGCTCAACAATGCTTTAAAGTCTCAAGTAGTTAAAGTATTTTGAATACCAAGTACCAAATACCTTCCTTCAAAAATGCTTCAAGCATTCTATCGGGATGCTTTTCTAGCTCTGTATAAAGAAGCTACTAAACACATAAAAAAAAAAATGTAAAAGTTTAATATGTCAAATCAAGTATGCATAAATGTCATTAAAGAGTATTGGTAGGTAATATTCGATCCAAAAGTAG
Source organism: Marronus borbonicus (assembly GCA_902655005.2). Lineage (NCBI taxonomy): Eukaryota > Metazoa > Arthropoda > Insecta > Coleoptera > Scarabaeidae > Marronus > Marronus borbonicus. The sequence goes on from LR737405.1 coordinate 2,981,825, forward strand.
CACACCTAATTCTTAATTCCAGGTAAAATACTTCTGTATCTATACCTAAGTTACGTATTATAAATTTTGAATCATAAAATCGATAATTGACTTACGTGTTTTCGAATATATTTGATTAGGATATCTAAGTTTTCTGGCTCCACCTCTCCTTGTTGATACATTCTTCTCCAAATAGCACCTGCTAAAACCACATCATCAGATTGCAAACCTTCATCGTAAGCTATCAGCGATGCTTGAAACTGTTCGTTAAGCTCATTTACTTGAGCGCGTGTTCCGGCAGGATTCATTGCACCTAATTTTTTGACTCTTAAACCTACATCGGACCATAGAGCTTGGACGATTCTATTTCTAACGTACCGACCATCATCGCCTTCGGCCATACATCTTACCATAAGCATCCAAACGTGTAATTCAGTAATGACAAACCAAGAGTAGAATGTATCAGGTAAATTAAATTCTTCGAAGAAATCCACATAGTTAATCTTATCAGCAATTGACTCATATAATAGAAATCCAGTGGTGTTTAGTTTCTACAAGATACGCATTGGGTAAAGCATACATGAAATCGCTATTGCAACTTACCCCTTTATCAACACTTATAAAAGGGAACTTATTCAGAATCTTTCCAATTATTGAATATTCTTTTTCGATCGGTTTCTCATCAATATTAGAGATTTGGTGTGTCGTCGAATATCTACATTTACTACATGAAACAGATACATCATTGGAATTTGTTTTATCTGCAATAGATAATAGATTTCGAAAATGCCAAAGCTGCCTGTTTATTTGATATAAGGGGTAAATGCGTTCATTAGATATCTAAAAATAGAATACTGAAGTAAATCACGCAAACTTACGCTACGGTAACTTGTTTACTTTTACGCAACGATAAATGCTGCTTAAATTCATTTTTGTTGCTGGTTATATCACGATAGTATCTTTTATAATAGATTTGTATTGAGCCCTATTTTTTTTTTCAAATATATACTTAGTTTGTCTCAAATTTAATAGGTTAGGTGATATGTGCTGACATCTATGATTTTGCGATGTAACTCTATATAGTACTTGACAATTTCGGATATGGTGGTTTTAGATTTCAGGTACTTAATATGCGAAATTGTTATCGAATAACTTGTTTATAAATACTTTTACGAAAAGAATTGATGCAGGTAATAATGTGCGATTTATATTTAAAATACTTTGTTCTAGAATAACTGCGAGAAGTGAAGATATTGAGGGGAGAGACTGTATCAATTTTGCTGTGCTTTACTCTATGAACAGTCGTAAAAATTGATATATTGGTAATACAGGTAAAACCATAAACTTATCAATTGAATCACTTTTGATAATAATCTTATGCCCAGCCAATATGATTTGAGAAATTTACAATTTTCTTCGCTACTTGATATTGATACATACATAAATAGGTAGTTTTTCGCGTAGCAGTATATAAAAATACTGCAATTATTGTTATATGGGGAAATTGGTTTAAATATTCTTAAGATTATTTCTTAGAATGTATGCCGTAATAGAAACTGTATAGATCAAATATATATCTCGCTATTTCAATTTTGTATTTAATAATTTCTTGAATCTAATAGACGCATAATTTTTATTCTACATTCAATATGATAATGAGAATATGTAGAAAGTTGTGGATTAAGAAAATGATCAACATTTGACTTATGTTATTGAAGTCCCGATCACATTGACATAGCTATTGCATCCTCAAATAATAATAGAAAGTTAGGTTAACATAATTAAAAAAAAAATTGTAGCAAATAGTTGAAATGACCAGTAGAAGTGGGAACAGAAGTAAACAAAAAAAATTGACACAAACTACTTTGGGGAAGGCTCCACAAAGTAATGAAACCGAAACAATTGACTTATCGCATTTAAGGAAACCAATTGACACCAGTTTATTTGGTTTATCACAGATATTATCTTTATTTGAGACTGCAACTGATGAGGTATACAGCAGCGAGGTATATTTTTCCAAACAGCAAAGTTGAATAATATATTTCTTTAGGTTCGTAGGTACATTGCATACGAATGTGAATTAATGTTTGAGTGCCGCATTTGCCGTACCGTCTTTAGAAGTCTTGCCAATTTCATATTGCATAAAAGAAATTACTGTTTAGATGTGTACAGTCCACTTAATGGTAATAGCAAGAGCGATTTTGAGGTATACAAAATGTAATTAATGACATGAGAGGCTAAATCACCCTAATTTTAGAATAATAATCTAACAATAGTGAGCAGAGAAAGGACACCACCAAGCGCAGCTGAAAGGGAAAATACTGATAGTGATACAACACCAAAAAGGCAGTTGAAACGTAACTTATCTGTTGTTTTGAAAAGATTAGCAGATAAAGAAGAATGTAGAATTTATACAGAAAATGTTGCTAGTGAACAGTTAACAGAAAGAAGTAACATAGAAGAAGAGAGTGGAGAAGATAATTTATCAAAAACAATATCCCTGGAAAGTATTGAGAATAACAAAGAATGTGTTTTTCAAACGATCAATGTTAGGAGAACCGAAAATAATTTAATGAAATCTGAAGTAATTTTTTTTCAATATTTTTTAAAAATGTTGTCCCCAATTGTTTTTGTCTTTTTGATTTTACATAAATTATGGTGTTGGTTCTAGGTTATGGAAATACATAGTATATTGAACTCAAATGAAGCAATTTTATCTCAAGATGGCAAAGCGTTTGCTTTCAAAAGTCGCATTAACGACACAGCTGGACAAAAATTGATTTGTACAATATGTAATTTAAAGTTCGCAACGAAAAAGACATTAATGCATCACATAAAATACAAACATAATGATACTTGTGTTGTTTACGTCTGCCCAGAATGCAAAGATAGCTTTGCGAATGCATGGTGTGTCTTTCGACACCTACACAAAGTTCATCGGAAGTCTACCGCTCAGATACGTAGAATGAGAGATCATATCCATTCAAGTGCAATAGTTAAGAAGCAGGAACCTTTGAAGAAGAGGAGTGAAATAGAAAATGATTATGAATTTGACTCCCATCCAGACGATCCACAGTTCTGCGAAGCTTGCGGTAAGCGATTTGATAGAAAAGCGGCATTACATTCACATATTCAAATGTGTTTGAAACGTAACTCCCCCAATTTTACGAAAGAAAATCAAAAGAATATCTCGGATGAGAAGCTAACTAAGCAAAAGACTGTTACTATCAAAGGGTCCAGTAAACGGAAACAAGGTATTGCTCAAAAAATGGTTAAAAATATTAGTTCACATGTTGCAAATGGAAGTGAGAAAAATGTTGAGGAAAATAAAGATGGTAAAGTAAGTGAAAATAATAAAGAAGATGAAGTACATGCGGAAGGTAAGGATGAAGTTATTACTGCTGCAAATGACATTGATTATCAAAAATATTTAGTTCAGGAAATTATACTTGGAAGTAGAGGTGATCTGTTACCAAATAAGAAGTTCATTGGACTGGTTTCGGATGAAGAAGAAATATTAGGATTTATTCAAGGAACAGGCAATATACTGTTAAATGATAACATGTCCAATAAATTAAACAGTGAAAATACTGCTGATATAGAAAACAGATTGATTCCAACAATGGAAGAAACCGAACAAAATCAAGATGGTATAGACCATCATACTAAGTTAGAATATGAAGAAAATATCTTGGATTTAATGAATACCAAAGTCAGAATAGAGGAAACTGTAATATACAAATCTGCAGATGAAAATTCAGTTGAACAAGTACCTTTCAAAATTGCTGAAATTGAAGAATTAAATATGGCGCCAGATGAAAACTTGAAAGATGAAATGATCAAAGATGATAACACTGAAGAGGATTTAGATAAATTTCCTAAGACCGATACACCCAGACAGTATTCTTCAAAAAAAATTAAAAATGAAAATAAAGTAAAGGACTGTGATACATCTAGCAAGGATCAAAACTTAAGCAAGGATAATTCTGCAAGTATCGTATATAGTTCATACGATGAAATTACTACTCCTAAGGAAATAGATCTCCCGTACGATGCACAAAATGATATTATGGTAGTTGGTGAATACAATTATTCTGAAGATAATGATATCACATATATCAGTGATAGTGACACTTGCTCATGCTTTGAGGCTCAAAGTAATCATTCAATCTCCTCCAGCGAATCTAACAGAGTTATCATTTCTGTGGGATCGACACCTGATATTGATGAATCCCTAATACAGTACGAGGAAAATGTATTGAAAAATATCCAGGAACAATATTGTATAGATGGAAATCATGGCGTAAAACGCAAATACTCTACTGAATTAGAAGTGGAGAATAAAACGATAGAACAAAGTGATGAAACGAAAAAACTTTTACGACAAAGATGCGAGATTTACGTAGATTGGAGTAAACTTTCTTGCCGGTCATGTTTAACAATTTTTCCAAACGATACAGAGCTCTTGGAACACATGTCATTGCATTTCAATTGGTTCCGTTACGAGTGCACTAATTGTAATTTCATGTCATATATTAAAAGAGCTTGTGAAAATCATGTATGCGCGAAGAAATCCGTCAGTGATTGCATTGTGGAATTATCTTTATGGAAAACTATAAATATGGCAACCTCCTTCAATAACATAGCAGATATGGATGAACCTTTACAAGTAACAAGTAGCAACAATATAACTGAGACCGAACCAAGTTTAACATGTGATGTTGATAAAATTAAAACTCAAGATCCTTCATTACGTAAAATGATTATGGAAGTAATTTTCGGTTCCCAGGAGACTAATACATCGGAGCCGCCAATGTCGACAATTAGCTCTAGACCAATCAGAAACCGTATAAGTATTAGAACAATACAAAAAGATTTCGAGTTCGATATGAAAGAGATTGATAGCAGAATGAAGAAATCTGTATGTGATAACCGTGTAAAACCTATCAAGATTGTGAAGAATAATGATATGAATTTTCACGTTATAAATACAAAATTTGATGATTTAGCTAAGAAGAAACGAACATATTAACACTAATTAAAGTGATTTTAAGAGTATGTGTTCACCAATTGTATCATCAATTTTAATATTTCCTTTGTTCGTTGTACAGTTTTTGATAGTGTTTGACGTTGTTTATTAAAATGGATGATTTCTTATTTTGTTTCATTTGAAAGGTCTTATCGTCGAAAATTTCCATTGTATCAAAATAGTATCAAACATGGGCGTAGCCAGAATTTGGTCAAAGGGAGGGCGATTAGAGTAGACATTTTGGAGACTTTTGTATGACCGGCAATAAGAAACGAAAGTGAAATTATTTCAGGGGCAGAAGGGGCGGCTTGATCCCTCCCTATCCCCCTCTGGCTACGCCCGTGGTATTACAAATAGATTTATTTCTCCTTGTTTTATTGACATTTATATGCATTCCTATCCGGAAAACGGTTGTATGAAAATTTTAGTTAATAAAAAGTTTGTTACTTGAAAAAATTGTGAAATTCGCAAGCTATAAAAGAAAACAAGCAAATAAATACTTTTGGGGGACGCATATAAAATCTCGTGGATTTATAAAAAAATATTGCATTTATTTTGCCCATTTGGGATTTTTTAAATTTGCTAATTTTTCAACGTAATGTCTGCGCGTATGAATTTTATGGCGAGAACTACCAACTTGAATTATCCGCGAAATTTAAAAAAATGGTGTGGGAACTGCTAGACTTGATGATTTGGGAGGTTGTGTAATTATGATAATAGATCCTCGTAGACACGTACATAGATAATCAGACCTGGTTTAACAGCTACTTTCACTTGGAACTACTTCTTAAATAAACTACTTAGCGCAATAAGTCTTTTCTCAAAGGCAACTCGAACTGAAAACGAAAAATTGTGTTGGCGTCTCTTTGCTCATTTGTTACTGAGAGCCATTTGTCAATTATTCCTTCCAGTGGTGTTTAACCGCGAGAGATTAGAGGATACAGAGCTGCTTCGTTACACGTCGGCACTTCCCGGTCTTCTATGCTGTACGCTATGAATATAAAGAATTTCTACGTGATTTAACGATGATGTTAAGTGCGTTTAACATACCATTTGTAGAAATCGGACAAACAATGTTTCATTAGTTCTGGAAGAAATATAATCCAACGTGGGAACTACCAAGTCAGCAGACGCTACGTGTCAGTGTGCGAAAAGATTGAGAATTATGTGAAAACGCAGTAAAAAATTAACGGTTGTGGCTAACTATAGATGAAACTACAGACATTTAAAAAAAAACGTAGTATCAATTGAAGCACGGACAATGACCTTGAAAGGACCGTCACATCTTTATTTGCTAGCCTGCAAAAGAGGCTGAAATTAGATTTATTATTCTATTATACGCAGGAAAGTGTGTTAAAGATAATTTAGGTTGAATTCACAGGTTCTGCTTCATTCATGACAATTGCAAACAATTGAATGAGTATTTCAGATAAAACCTATGTAAGTGCAATAAACTTGAAATATTTCATCACATTTGCATTTCAGATTTTCTTGTTCAAACGAATGAGACTTCTTGTTTAGAATATTATGTATCAAACAATGTCATTTGCACTTCGTGAATAAAATAGATTTTATTGACAACATAATAGAGAAACTCATTGTGTAATTCGAGTTGTAAAATTTTATTTTCCAAACTTCATTTTAATGATTTTATAATCAACTTCACAATGTCGAAATCTTTATCGATCATTCTTTCTATAATATTAAAATGATCCAATTCCTTCAGCAGCACATATTCATGCTGTACTTCTTGTTTCTTCAAATTGTCGACGAATAATTGCGTTTGCTTGATGAAAGCTGGCGAATCATTTCCGCTGACGATCAAGAAAAATCTCGGTGATTTTTTCGCAATGCTTTCGAAATTCCAGAACATCGGACTCAAGTTTTCGGCGTCCTCTTCTGTGAGCTTCAACGGCTCGTTTATAGTGGTTTTTACTAATGGTATTAAATTGTATATACCGCCGATTAAAAATATGGATTTTATAAGGGCTTGTTCTTCAACTGTTAAGTTCAGATAGAATTCTGGAAATAAGCTAATCGCTAAATGGGCACCAGCTGAATGGCCTCCTATTGAAATGGATCTGAAATATAACATTTATGATTGTCTGTACCATAATTTTCGTGGTTAATTAATGAAAAAAGGTGTCACATCCATCTTCTAAAATAAGATAAAATAGTGCTTAATTACCTTGCGTTGTTCTCTAGCGCATATTTTAAACATTTTTTAATGGCAAGAAGGGTTTCTTTTAATATATCAGGAATACTGCAATGTGGACATAGCGTATATCCAATAACTATTGTTTTACATTCGTTTTGATGTAATGATCGTGCTATGAAACTGAAGTAATCTTTTCCGCCTTCCTGCCAATACCCTCCATGAAGAAAAACGAATAGAGGCGCATCTTTTGAGTATGCAACAGAAAAGTATATTAGATCAGAAAAGAACAGCAGGTAAAACAATTAAAGGCGTGTAGAATGGACTGTAGATAATTATATAGAGAGGTCCATTTTAATTGAATTGCATGTAAAATTGTTTCTATAGTCTAAATTTTAGCAAATTACTAAGTGTGTAGAACACTAAGAAACTAGTAAAGCATTACAACATAAAAACAAATATTGTATAGATTTGACAATGTTATACTTTTATACAGCTAGTAGTATGGAGTACAAAATAAGCGTTTTCATTTGAAATCATAAGATTGCTTTAATTTTAAATCATTAGAATACAAATTCCCGACTGTGAGAGCCGTGTATGGTAGCTTGCTGCTCAGGTGCTGTATTTCACTGTATTATCATGGAGATTTCGTTTATCTAAAGTTGGTGGTAGAGCGCAATATTTAGCCTACAAATTGTCATATTTTATACGGCGGGAATAAAAATATTCGAATTTTAAACGAATTTATGAAAAAAAACCACACTAAAAATTAATCTAAAATGCACAGTGTATCTCAAACGGCCTCCTTCAATAGAGGCACAAAAAAAATATACATTCCATTAAAAAAAATGTACATTGTTTCGTGTAACGCAATACTAGAAATGTGTTCCCCACCGTGCATAGCAGTAATATTCGTTTTCTTTCGTTGTTATTTGCCTGGATCACTTTAAGGGGTTCATTCTGTATATTATATTTTTGGTATAACTGGTGATATTTGGGTTGCATAATTTCGTATGTGGCTGTATGGCACTGTTAATAGTGGACTGTATTAAAAATTGAATTGAATTGTTGCTTGTGAAAGAAAAAACGATACTTAAAAACACGAGTTATTTATTTCTACTTTTTAAAATTTGGTTTCGTGCTACGTAACCCATTACATGGCAGAATTACATCTCCCTTTTTTTATTGCTAGAACCACTAAAAAACTACAAGAAAAAAGACGCTAAACAGTAGTACCAACTGTGGTGGTTCTAAGTAGGCGGGATATTCAAATTTAAAAATATTTCATTTATCATAAAATAGACGTCTAAAATATTGATTTACTTAATTGTTGCTGTTGTCAACGTTATGTTTCAAATTAATTATTAATTACAGAAAAGATATCTACCCTTTGGTAAATCAGTTCCAAATATATCCAATTTTTGCTTATCACCATCGCCATAAGGAATATTTAACTCGCATGGAATTTCGTATCTTACTTCCTTGCTTGCTAATAACAAAGTAAAATGTGCAACGATAATCATTATTTAATGTTACTATCGACACTTTTTTATACTTACTTCTATTTATTAATTCTTCATATTTTTGTATCAGTACATCACGTGAATAGCGTTTGTTCCAATAACTTGGCGAATATAATTTCTCTAATTCCGATACTTCAGACATACTTATTTTACTGAGAATAAAATTGCGATGTAAACATTAAAATATCGCTAGTTATGCAACAATGTTTAATTTTGTATGCAAAATGTATGTTATATGCAGCTGCAATCGCAAATACTTTCTATTGAAAACTGGTTTTGTTGTTGAGATGCTAAAATACAAGGCTAACTAGGAACTTTCTTGTATTCATCAATTGTGCCATAATAATCGCATTATTTAGTTATATTAAAATCATTATCTAATGTACAACAAATTAATATGTGCAAAACACTGATAAACTTTAAAAAATATTTTCGAGAATTTGTAAAGTTTTGCAATATACTTTAATAACTAGTGCGACATCTATACGTCAAGTGTGATTGCTTTTGAGTTGAGTTCAGTGAAGTTTGTTTATAACGTTTACTTTTCAACAAACATTTTTAAATTCTTGCACCACTATTATTAACCGCTCGTTTTGTCATTATCTTCTTTCTGTACTAATATTTTCAATTCTCTTTTCATTTTGTTATAAATGGCTGGATTAGATGAATTGAAATCTTATTTGAAAACATTAAATTATCCTGGAATGAATATAATAAGAAACGAAGAGGTAGCAGATATTTTTGGCAAGAAAAACAGGATATACTTTCTTACTTGGTTTATTCAAAAATGGGACCCAGATATTGTTTTACCTACGGATGATCAAAGTAAAGCCAATATGATAGCCGAGTTTCTATGTGATAATGGTTTTTGTACATCTCAAGAAAGCACTAAGTTCGTGGAACATTCTTTTGAATTGCAACCAGATGAACAAGTAATTGATAAATTTGAATTTATAATATAGTGTGGTACGTTTTGCCTTTTTTTTTTAGTTAGTGATAATAAATAGGATGCTTTATAATTTAAGTATATTAAGCTTAAGTGATGAAACAGATTCCTGTGATATTAACTATTTGGAACAAATGGAGATACTCTCAAAATTGGACGTTAATATCTTTCCATCGCTAGGTCCAATACAAGTTCGAACACCCCAAGAGCGTTTACAGAAAATGGAAAAAGTCGAGCAAGAAATTAAAGAGTTGAAAAAAGAAATCGAATCTATGAGTAATAAATACGATTCCGAAATTGATCTTGATTCTAATAGAGAAATTAATTGGCATGCGTCTGATCTTGTAAAGGGTGAAATATCTACATTGGTGAATAATTCCATCAGGATATTAAAAGGTCACAAGAAATCTAACAATGGAACATTTGATGCTTCTTTTGAAACCGTTGTTTCTGATTGTGCTAAAAATATATCCGAAGTTCTAAAGGTGAGAATTTTTTATGACAATAATTTGGATTCATTCATCATTCTATCGAGATTTCTAACAAGATGTTTTTAGTTATGTGAGAACAAGAAGGCAATAAATGAATTTGTTTCATCGGAAATGAATAATAGTGAAGACGAAGCTGGCCGTGTTGTTGCCGATACCATTAAATCCCTGTTCTCACTATCGCAAGAAGTGCTAAGGATGGATTAGATACTTTTTGTCTCTATGGTTTATTAAGAAAGAAGCTAAAACTCATATAACATCCAATACTTCCCCTGTTAGAATTAAAAGAAAACTATAGTTCATAAATCACTTCAATTAAACTGTGAAATTGTTGGGAGACTATTTCGTCAAATATTAAGTAAAAATTGAATTATTTACAGGTTTTCAATACACAGTTACATTAAGCAAATCGAATTTTTCAAGCTAATTGCATAATATAATAGGTATACTTGAAGAAAATTGATGTTAAATCCTTTCAAATACGTAGTGTTATTTATTTTTGCATTTTTGATACAAGCATTAAAATGTATCATTCTTTTATGTTACTATGTGTAAACTATGTAGCTACCATTTCAAAATAAAATTGTGAAAAAGATGGAGGTAGTTATTTTGCTTTACGCAAATTAGTAAATTACTGTTGAGTGAGTAGAGACAGATTAAGGTCAAAATTCTAAAACGAACTCCACTCAAAGTTTCACTCATTGCCAGATAAGTGCTTCCTCGATTTGACTTGGAAAGTGGTAGCCAAGAAGAATGAGGAAAAATTTCGTAAGGCTAACCCCTTTGAAAATTCGGACGATTTGA